>JBBPOJ010001455.1:0-13537 GCA_038091395.1 Leccinum rimulosum | reverse complement strand
CTCAGCAAGAATTAGTCAGAGACTCATACCGACTACGGCAGATTACACGATTTCTCTGTCACATGAGGATCCGATGCATTATCTAGCACCGGCGATGGCGTATCAGCTTACCACAGCAGTACTCAGAGGAGGTCAGCTGCCAGTGTGTCAACTCCGAGCTGTAAGATTGTTCTGGCACCAAACGCGTGTTTTCGACTTTTCATTTACCGAACTATCCTGTTATGCCCTTATCGGTGTTCATTAGACGATTCGAGACTATGGATGCTTTCGACGAGGGTTGCCAGTCGACCTCGATCATATCGGTTCCTTTCGTTTTCAACCCTTGGACCCATCCACTCTGACTCGCTGATGCCAACTGGCACATTTGCCAGCACTACAGCTAGTCCGCTCTTTGCTCATTAAAGCTGATTCCCAACTTGAAACGAGGACCACCATCTACGGGATCTAGATCGTTGCTGGCGGTTTGCCCGTTGTCACGACCGTGTCTGAGTTATGCGCCCAACTATACGCAATCCTATGGTTTGTTGTCCGTATCATGTCTGATGTCCATCGATGTGCTAACACGTATACTATCTCTCAGCGTCATATTATCTTTTTTGGAGAAACAGGGTCTGGCAAAAGCTCTATTATCAACCTCCTCCTTGGAGCTGGCACTGGCCATGCACGCGTCTCAGGCGACACTCGACCATGCACTAAAGAGAACAACTGTTACAAGACCTCGCTGTCTGGTCAAAAGTACTGTCTTTGGGATACCCGTGGTCTTGGCGAGGGCCGCAACTTTTTTCAAGCTATATGGGGAGGGGGTTCGGAAAAAGAACTCAAGAAGTTTCTGAAAGAAAGGCACAGCAAACGCGAGATCGATCTCCTCGTGTATTGCGTTCAGGGATCTAGGGCGACCAATGCATCGGTGAAAATTTACAACAACTTTTGCACCATCTCGCGCCAGCTCGCTGCCCCGGTGGCCATCGTGGTGACCCGTCTGGAGAGGGAGAGGAATATGGAGGACTGGTGGAGGAGAAACGCTTCTGCTCTCAGTCAGCTCAAAATGGATTTCGATGAGCATGCATGCATCACCACTTTTACAGGGCCTCACGAAGCGGAATCCAAGGAGAAGCTTGTGCATTTGATCACTAGGGATTATCGTTGGGTGCCAAAAGAAAGTGGATCTTATTTTGGTTCTCCCGTCCAAATATCCACCCAATCTGCGCGGCCCCACCAAGAGAGACGGGTGGTTTGGAGTTATTTGAAGTCGAAGTACAAGGGTAATATCAATGACGGGACTCCCCACCCTCTCGAGAGAAACGATTCCGGCCCTTCCACCGCCGTCTCTTCCACAAGAGATTCGGTTGGTTATACCAAGTCTGCTACGGATTCGGTGCCGCCAACTCCCACTGTCATACCTCCGACCCCTCGCAGGTATAGGGATAGTATCAATGACGGCAGTCTCCATCCTCGCCAGAGAAACGATTCCAGCCTTTCCACCACTTTTTCTTCCGCAAGTGATTCGGTTTATCATTCAGCCAAGTCTGCTACGGATTTGAGCGATCTGGCCATCCCGAATTTAACTTCGACTGTTAGAAGAAGGAGAAGCTTTGCTACCGAAAGTGGCGCTTTTGGAGATGTCTGGGAGTGTGACTTGCTCTCAGGTGGATCCCCTCGAAAGGTTGGCTCAGTTTCTAAAATCTTCGTGTCCATGCTGACTAGAAATGATCAGGTCGCAGTGAAAGCGGTCAAGACTAAACCCGATGAGATAGAGAATCACCTGAAGGTGGACATTTGTCTCCAATATCGTGAAATGAGGATGAACCATTTATTTGTTTCAGAAACTCCGCAGAGAATTGAAGATTTGGTGGGGATTGAATCACAGGAATGTCGTCCCACTACTCGGTATCGTGTTGGATTTTGGACACCTGCCGAGCATGGTTAGCCCGTGGTTTTGCAACGGGTCTCTGTACAAGCACCTAACGGATCACCACACGTTACATCCGTCCGAGAGACGCTGTCTGGTGAGTTTGATTGCGACTCAGACAGCCACTGTGTGCTCAATAATGTCGCACAGCTTCGAGATATTGCAGCCGGTCTGAACTATCGTAGGTACCAATTTTACACTTACTATGATTGTAGGTCACTCATAACTACTGCCATAGTCCACGATCAGGAGATCATACATGGCGACCTCCATAGTGTATGTCTCTTCCCAGAAACGAGGTTCTAGGGAAACTATTGATGGTTCTTCCGTAGGGCAATGTTCTGGTTGATGATGATGGAACCGCATGCCTTACAGATTTTGGTCTCTCTTTTGTCGACGATTTCGTTCGAACTTCATACCTGAAGTCTAGCATCTGCGGTAACGTGGTGTTCGCAGATCCCGCACTGGTCAGACGAGTATATGATTCACGGGTCATAATCTATCCTACAAAGCCCTGTGATGTTTATTCGTTCGGGGGACTCATGTTGCACGTTCGTAAAAGATATATATTTCATTAGGCGACCTGGTGTCTAATACCTATTTGATAGGTGCTGTCAGGGAAGATGCCATATGCCGAACTTCGTCCAAATTCCATCCATATGACTGTTCTGAACGGAGAACGACCCCAGATATCAATCGATATCACCCCTCATGACAAACAGTTAATTCGAAGCTGTTGGGATCACGACGAACACAACCGTCCGTCGGCTGTCACGCTTCTCACCACGTTTAAAAGGTAACAAAAGCCTTGGTGGGCGCTATACTGGCTATCTGTTTTTTCCATCCTGCTCTCCTGTTGGTTCAGGATCCATGTAGAAAGCCGACATTCATGCGTTGCATCGTTTCATTTCATTTTTCTTCTTCCGTCTTGCCATACAGTATGTTATCAATCCATGTCGTTTGCTATTTGACGCATCAACGGTTTAGTAGTACTACTTGTATACTGTACAGACTATTTCGCAGTCAGCTTCCCACATCCACGCCGTCTGATTCACTAACCAATATCTCATAACTCTCACTACGTTGCATATTTCATTTTGGGGTAGAAACAATGTTCCGGTGAACGCATTCGTGGAATAATAGTGACGGAGCAAATGCCCTAGTCTCCTTCACTCATGAGCCACGTTGCAAAGTTGTCCAGGCGTTTCTTTTCAACCTCGTCAGAATTCCCTTCAATATCATCCCCGGCACCGCTGCGTCTGAAGTGCTGCTTTCCGACATAAAGCGACGCCTCGATACGTCTCCCGGCGAAAAACCGACCATTCATTTTCTGCCGAAACGTTCGCTCAGAGCGTCCTATACCCTCAGTCTAGGGGACTCACCAATATGCATGCCTGAGCGCCCAGAGGTTCTCTGAATTTAACGGTCATGATGCCTTCTGGCTCCTGCTATAAGTGACAATGTATTTTTAGTGAGTGCTGTGTGCAGTGGTGAGATCGTCTTACATCATACAACACCACGTTCGTCACTTCTCCTAACATTGAGCACTCGTCGCGAACATCTTCTTTGAGGTCGAGGAGGAGAGATGCATCTTCGTCAATTTCCTTCAAAGAGAACATATACTTCAACACAACGACCCTGCTATTCCTGTTGGGTAAATTCAGGTTGTCTTCTTCGGTCTTCGCAGGTCCGAAACCATCTTCGTCGTCCCATTCTTGTAGTTTTCTATACACAAAGGTAAACGAGAGGCCAAGGCAACGCATACGTCGCGACTCACTTTTGCATTTTTCCAATCCGCCGCGTGGCCTTCTTCTTGTCGACCGTTCTCCGTGGTTGCGAGTGCCCCGTCACATCCGCTCCTGTGTGCTTATGCTTGAACTCGGCCCTCTGCACTCTCATCACCGTGGACGGTTCTCCTACTCTCAGCTCCGCATCGTCGAGTAAAGTGAGGGCAAGCTCCACGCTCTCCTCCTTGAAAAACACGACCAGCGCTTCCCCACTGAACGCCCCATCCTCCGTTGCGTACATCTTCACCTTGTGTTCGCCCTCGTCGTCCTCTTCGATTACGCCAAACCTGCCGAACCGCTCGACAATCTCCTCGACTCGTGTATCCAGAGGGAGATTCGTGACATAGACGGCCGTATTCTTGGACCGAGGTTGTTTGACCTCCTCGTTCTTGCCCTTCTTAGCCGACGGCAGCCCCGAGAGAGGGGTAGCCGAAGTGTAGTCCTCGGGCTCCTTCCGTTTCTTGTTGCCACGCTTCAGCACGGGCGCTGCGGGAGTCTGGCATGGGGGAGATATATACGTTGCGGCACGCACATGGGACACCGGGGCAACCGTACCTCCTCATCGACGCCGACGACAGAATAAACCGCTTGTTGTTTGCGCAGAAGGTCCTCGTCGACCTGCAGGGAAGACGGGTGAGTTTGGACTCGGACGGAGCCTGAACGACAACTCGGTAGTGTACGGATTCACTAACCACGGGCACCCACTGGGACTTGGTGGCGTCGTACTCGAGCTCACTGCCATCTTCCTGTTCGTATCTCCATGTCCCTGTCTCCTTCGAAAAATGGACGTGGTCGTCGTCCGCAAAGGATGGTGGTGGGAGGTTCGACATGCTACAGTCAGTGGTGGTCTCAGTGTATCCCGATGACATAATGAATGCGGTTTAATTATGATATGCAAATAAACTTGACGTGTTTGCAGTATGTACTCCTTGTCAGCTCCTTCCAAACGCTGGTTTTCAACTACAACAAAGCGTTGCGTACCGGTGTTTCCAACCACATCAAATACACAGCTCGTCAAACATCGCGTCTGTCTCCGTGACTCCGAGACCGCAGCCCAGGTGGCCGAGTCGTTCGTTCCCGCTGGAACAAAAGACAAGGTAATCATCGAAGCATTTC
The DNA here is from genome assembly GCA_038091395.1 of Leccinum rimulosum. Lineage (NCBI taxonomy): Eukaryota > Fungi > Basidiomycota > Agaricomycetes > Boletales > Boletaceae > Leccinum > Leccinum rimulosum. The sequence continues at coordinate 8,725 of JBBPOJ010001455.1, read as the reverse complement.
CAGGTACGTACAGCGCGTCCTCCAATATATATATCGTGTCCTGACAATTTTGTAGGCCCGGGAATACTGACGCGCGCCTTGCTCCAACTGCCGAGGGAACGGATACGCAAGATTATTGTGCTCGAGAATGCCGAGTGTTTTCTCGACAATCTCCGGGTGTGTATAGGTTTTACCATCTTTTTTTCGACATCCTCTGAACTCACTCAGCCACTCCAAACGATCGATTCCCGTGTGCGAGTCCTCCCATGGGACGGATATGCTTGGAGCACCTATCGCAATCTAGAAGCCGAGGGCCATCTGCAAGATGTCGAGGTTTCTCGCTGGCAGGATCGTACGTTCAACTTGGGGATCCCTCGAGTGCTTCATCACGTCTTGACCCTTGTTTCTCCTAGCTGATCCCCAGCTTCGTTTCATTGCACACCTCCCAACCTCTATCTATGGCGAGCAACTCATTGCACAACTGTTGCGACTGGTGCCCGACCAAGGTTGGTTATTCCGCTATGGTAGAGTTCCCATGAAGTACATCATGCACGACTTTGTATGGGAGGTACGTCCGACATTTAATACGCTCCCTCTCTCAGCTATTTCTCATGCGTTCTTACAGCGAATATCAGCAAACACGACTGATGCTGTTAAGCTGAGAAATCGGTGCAAATTATCTGTGATTGCTGAGGCTGTTGCCTCGTCCCGGGAGGTCATCGTCCCAGAGGTCCTTCAGCCATACGAAGATCACTTTTGGCCACCGACTATTGCTACCGCTGAAGGGCGTTCAAAGAAAAACCGGAAAAATAGAAATATGGTGGCCATTACAATGGATCCATTGTCGGAACAGGTATTGTCTTTCATTCTCCGTTGAATTGATATAACCAACAGCTATGATAGATCATAGAGAAAGGACTTCTCGACAAGTGGGACTTTTGCTTGCGCAAGTTATTCGTCCTCAAGTCGACTCCACTCAAGCGCGCTATTTCGTATGTCACAACACTTGTCTGATCCCGGTCGCTCATTCTCTGCTAGTCATCTGGCCCCTGGTGCATCGACCTTGCTGGCTACGCTGGAAAATAACTCTGGGCATCAACCTATTGATACTTCCAAGCTTGTGCGTGAGATGAACGTGCAAGACTGGGCGGCACTTGTGCAGGCATTCCATTCATGGCCGTTTGCACCCGAGGTTAATTCCCAACTACAAACAGCTAGTTATAGATGCTCACATTTTCATGACTTAGGATTTGCTTATAACCGATTCATTTTCTCGCGACGAGAGAATATAGGAATTACATTATCGATTGCATCAGAACACTGTCCTCTCTCGAGACAGCTATCGGACAGCAAGTTGAATTGTTTGGCTCATTTATTACGCACGATCAATCTTACCCCGTTCAGTAAATGTCCTCGTAGTCTTCCCCAATCTCTAGGAATCGACGAATCTCTTGAGGGTCGACGCCGTTCTGCCTGGTAAAATATGCGAGAAGAATCGAGTAATTGTCTGGAAACATATCAACGACTGCCCCTCCTTTGCACATGCCCAACACTGACCAGTCCACCGCACAGCAGCTTCATGTGCGAGCGTGATTGCTCTTCTCTTCTCTTCTACCTTGGCTGGATCGCAAGCGCCATACGTCTCGAGTTCTTTCTCAAGCACCGCAATTTCTTGCTTGGATTCCGCAACCTTTTGAAGCGCGGCTGTTCGAGCTGCCTACGCGGACAAGACGATTCGAACGCAACGACAGGAGATACACACAAGGACGCACGCTCTCGGGTCGCAGCGCCCTTTCGTGATCAAGCGCAGCCCTCAGCTCTGCGATCTCATGTTCGTGGTTCTTTTGGATGTCTTTGGCCTTCTCCAACCTGTTTCGTAGCTAGAAACAAACTTGAGCTGAGCAAAGACGCGCGCGAGAGGGCGCAGAGACAATTCATTGGCATTCAGTACGTACTATGCTTCCTCGTTGAGATGGGAAACTCCAAAAGACTTGCAGCCATTTCAAGAAGTCAGCGCATATATGCATGTTGGACTCTTTACTTACAGTTTGAGGACCCGATCTTGTCGCCCTGCACCAAGCCATCGTCGACGAGAGACTGTAAGACTTCCTTGACGGACTGCGAGACTGAGAGAGCCAGTGGTCACGAGCATGTGACATCATCATCGCGGATAGAGGGTCTCACCGATGCCTTTAAGCTTCGGACCGAGTTTCTCTAGCTCCTTGAGCTGTCGACACGGTCAGCGGGATCAGGACTTGAGACGAGGATATCACGACGTACTTGATAAAAGTCTTTCTGCCTCAAAACTCGTCAACGGTGTAGCGCGAAGTGAAAGTCGGGGAGACTTACTGATTCGTGAAATATCTCGAGCAGCTTGACGCGCTTGTCTTCGGCAGATAAACCTCGTGGTGCCTGCAATAGTCAGCATGTGGAACGAACTTTCCTGCAGACTTGGTTCGCGTACCATTATGTTGGGGTAAGAAGAGAGAAGGACGCGACACGCGCGCCATCCTCTGATTTTCTGATCACATGACCTACATCTTGGCGTCCAAATAATATCTATGCAACATTTTCTCGGATGCCCATGGGTAACAGAGAATGAACTCATATTCTGGATGTAATGAAAGTAGTAACCGTAAAGTTGGTATCGACCAAACCAAGAAAAATGAAAACAAGCTCCGAATCTGGTAGAGGCGGAAAGAGCGCTTATAGAGTGGAACAGTGATCGTACAGGAACAGAGCGTGAAGAGCGCGAAGCGAGGTCATGCAATCATAGTCCAGAGCAAGGTTTGAATGAGAGTCTGAATGGATTGGAAAAAGGTAAAGCATTGTCCCAGAAAGGAGTGTTGGTTGTCGAGTTGTACCAGATAGGATATGGTCGATGGAAAAATCATGTATATGAGACGATCAATGTCAGCTCGTGGCATGAAAATATACAAAAAGAAAAAGAAGGTCGAGAGTATACATACATCCCGTCAACGCAAACACGTAAAGGTAACGATATGATGGTACTAGTAGGAACATCAGCACAGAAAGTCGTCACCGGATTAGGTCATGTGGTAGTTGTGCTTGCGAAGGGTAACGATATGACACGAATTCCCGATCCTGCTCGACTCGTTCTTCGATAGCTTTGCGAGAGGCAACAGACAGCCGAGGTCCAAGTCGGGACATCGAGTGAGTGCAAGAAGTGGCGAGATGGTCATCCTGTGCCACGTCGAAGACGGGAGATGTCAGGCGTGGGAACTCCTGCGCACTGTAGCCATTCGTATCCAAAGGGGCGGCCGACTTTCTGCCCAACAGCGTCGCTAGGCCAAACTTGCTCTTCCGCTTGGTGGGAGTAGGAGGTACAGCGGGGTTCTCCTCGATATCTCCAAGACGGCCGAGAGACCTCCGAGATACGCCGAATTCACTATACATCCCATTGGGTATCCTATGACCACCGTTTGCTGGCATCGTCTGGATACCTAGATTAGGACGCGTCCCAGTGCCGCTGAACGATTGCCGCCTTGATTCACTGCGGAATGGTGCATGGGGAGGTGCAAGATCTTGCGCATCTTGACTAAGGTGGCGAAGATCATACGTCGAATACAGCGTCTGTGGTCTTTGTTCTCCGCCCGCAGCGTGTTGCGGTCGGGGTTTCACCTCTCCAGGGAGCGGAGGCAAAGACTTCTCTCTAGAAAGTGATACTTGCGGACGCGAAGCAGCTGACTTGGGTAACGTCATCCCATTGGCGGAAGTAAAAGTGGTTTGTTGAAGCTTTTGGCGCATATCTGGCTCGGATGTGACAGGGTGGATAGCCACCCTTGGTCTTCCATTCTCATCCGGGGAAGTGTCATGCGGTTCCTTCTCGTCTGTTTGGCCACTGTTCTTCCGGTCATTGCCGTCACCATTGCCGCCTGAGGGGCGGGAAGAGGTCGGTGACGGAAGAAGACTGGTTGGAGCTGTGGAAGGTGACATACCAGCGGACGAGAATCCACCATTTCGGGGCGAGGTCGTTGAAGGTAGTGAGGTTGTCGACGCATGACGGCCTCCGGCACCGCCGAGATGATCTCCGCCGCGTTCCACCAGATAAGACAATGGCGGAGGTGGTGCCAAGGGAGAATCATCGTCATGGCGGTCCATAGATCGGACCGAGTCACGAGGGATAGCTTGGGGTTCATCTTTGTGTACTGAGCCTCCCTTGACGAGTTTCCAGATCTTGGCGAGGCCAGTGCGCTTCTTCTTGGGTTTTTCGTCGGTCGCTGTTGCGGACATATCTTCCTCATTTGTAGCCGGTTGCCAAAGTTGGCTGTGCCTTTGAGTGCATACCGTGCTTCTTTGGCCAGTTTGGGAGCGAAGATTAGGGGGATTCGCTTCACGTTGCAATGCCACACTACGATATGATAACTGATGAGACGCGAATTGCATGAGCGTGAAATGAATACGCACTGCATGTCAATCATACTTCCTGACATTCCTGAAGGTGCCAGGCTGTCCTGGCTTCGCCAGGCAGAGCTCAAATTTTTGAACCCAAAGAAGCGCGACCGCCTTGGTGATACAGAACCGCTATGCGCATCCGAGAAAGATGCTGTTTGGGAGTACATCTGTCCCAAACTCGGCTGAACCTCGATAGGAACTGTTAACGAGCTTGCTGGCCTCATGCTGATGGCAGAGTATCTCGAACTCTGCGCCTGGCCAATGCCGCTGTCTGTGTGGGGTGCCAGGCTGTGTGCCGAGTAGAGCGACGTGACATCAACCACCGAACCGCGAGACGACTTGCGCGGCCTACTACGCTCACGCTTCCCATTTTTTCGTCGGCGCTCTTTCTCCTCCTTTTCCTCACGTCTAACATTCACGTGTTCGACAATGAGCCCATTATCAAGCAGGGTAATGTCACGAGACGAGCTACGAATGTGGTGTGTACCGGTCCCAATGGGAGTGGTGGTGGTGGTGGTGCGAGGTGGTTTGAGCTTGAAAGCGCTATCGTCGACCACAGTAAGATCGTAGGCAGAACGACGAAGTTGAGTGTACGTGTCACGAATGCTGATTTCGAGTTCCATGGATTCCTGCATTGCACGAGCATGAGCCAGAGCTTCAGCTTCAAGCAGGGACCTTTGAGCCTTGATATAGGTCTCAACAGTCTGCTGCCTGGACGCTGGCTCCTTGGGTGTCTAAAGCCAAGGGCCATTAGTATCTTTGCAACGCCAAAACAAAGATGTACTCACCATCGTAGTCCATAACTTCAAATTTTGCTCTGTCAAGCGCCCCCCTTTGGCTCGAGGTCTAGAAGAACATTCAGAAGGCAGGGTTCCTGAAACATCTTCTTCCTCTTCTCTTCTCAACAACTCTTCATAGAATGTGTCACTTTCCCTGTCCCATATACCAGGACCCACGACGACAACGTCGGCCATGTCCTGGTCTCTCATTGCGCATTCCACACATACTTCCTCTTGTTGTTGTGGAGGGTTTGGGGAGAGAATCGGGTTGATTGGGTCGGGAGTGGCAGCAGCGGGAGTGATGTAGGTGGGATGTTGGGGATACACACGTGGGTTTGATGATATGGGAATGGCCAAGGCAGGGCTGTACGGTCTCGAGGGCGCCAAAGCATTCGCAGGGGATAGTTTGGTAGCCGCGGTAGCGTCGGGGGGAGGATAAGGTGAACGCATGACCGCGGGATAAAGGGAAGAGGGTAGTTCACGAGCGCCGCTTGGCGGCGAAGGGGGAGGCTGTGCAAGCGACTCTCCGTAGGACTTGAAAGAGTCGTTAAATAGCTTTGAGTCGATGAAATTGGAACCGTTGAGAAGGGGAGTCACAGTTCCGCTGCCTTGATGATTGGTGTTGTCATCGAGGCTAAATCGTTCGACGGGACGACGGGTGCTTCCTGAGAAGGCGTAAGAGACGGCGGTGGAGGGAGGTGGACCGTCGGCGGCAGGATATGACATGTCATGCTTTTCGTCGTTGCGAATTCGTTTCTCGTTGGAGGAGTCAACTGTCTGCGGTCCGGCGAGGCCTAGAACCGAAGGAAATCTTTGGGCATTTCTGGTGACGAGATTGGGATCATCCCGGGCGTGTGTATCGCCGGCGGTGAGAATCATGGAAGGGGTTCCGTTTGTTGGTTTTGAGTTGAGAGAGAGGGTGGGATATCTATTGTCCTTGAAATCGAGATCCGAAATGGCAAGACCGTGCTGAAAGAAATTGAAGTGGAGGTTGGGGGTGAGATTCGGGGAAACTGTCGAATCTTGTCGCGCGGGTTGAATGGTTGACACCGTGGCCATCGCCAATATCAGTCAGTCGGAGATAACCTGGTCCTTGAGAAGAACTTCGAGGGAAAGAAAGTAAAAATGAGAATGGAGAATGATACAAGGAATTTGTGGGAGCGCTGGTGCCTCAGACGGGGGAGGCACTCGGACAGAACACTTGACGGCTCTGCCGACTACGCCTGCACTGCGCGAGCGTTCGAGTTCTTTCAGCTGTAGTGACTAGAAATCTGGGCGGTGCTGGGCAACGCGTTCCAGTATTATTTTCCCACGCCTTAGCCAATAATTAATCTGTAAGTTTACTATCGTCGGCTACTCAGCGTGCATCAGGGTGGCAGTGATGTGACCCCGGGTATCAGGACAGGTTCTTCCACCCACGCCATCACCGCACACCGTACCTGCGGCGGCGTACGGAATGTAAATGTATAGAGCAACCTTTGTCCATCGTCTGGAGATCTCCGATACCACCTACAATGTCCGGGTCACCCGGAATTAAATATTCTTCATCCGTTTCGCCCAACTTGCCATTCTTTGGTGACATTACTGCTAATCATTAAGTAGATCCAAGGTCCTTCGCGTCAATGTCGAACATTCGAGCAAGTAGTCTAACTTGAAGGTGCTTCTCCAACAGGTCGCGTTGCTTTCTATTCAGAGACGTCATGTCTAGTCCATCGTCTCAACTGCGTCAACTCGTATTGTTCCTGTCACTAGTTCACAGGCCGCGAAAGCAACTGGATGCGTCAACGACCTCGAAGAGTGGAGACGTTGACATACCACCCTGCAAGAGAACCACAACTCTGATAGGCACGTACACCTTCCTGGTCAATCACTTAGTGATAGAACATCGGACCTCATTTACCGAGCCCAGGCGGATCCTTTTATGCAGGCACCCCCAAGTCCGACTTCGCGAGCGTACTTATTTAATCATCTGCAGTAGATCTTGCTTATTGGTATGCAAAAGGAGGGACTGAGCGCTGAGATCTTGAATGCAGGCTCGACTGGTCTGGCACACTTACTACTATCTGCGTTGGGAAGCCGACCAGATAATGGTACTTGTATCGTGACGACCTTCGATAACCATGGGTATTTGAACCTACAGGAAGTCGCACAGAACATACTCTAGTTGTCACTTCACTCCCCCGATACCTACAGGAGAATCCGAGTCCAGACTCTAGCGGTCCCCACACCATTCGAGACCGTTTCACGGTGAACGTTCGCCGCTGCCGACATGGCGGTCTTGTCCTGGACATTCTTGTCACTCCATCAAATCTTCGGAAGCAATAGTAACATGGACGATCACGCGGATTTCATACCTCTAGCTGAGACACAATCGCATGCTGGCTGGCATTGGATCCTCGAAAGGAAACGTCCCTTATCCCCCCCCAGGAACGTAGCAATTCATCCCGCCGGTTACGCGCACACACGCACGGGCACACGCTGAGCGGAAACCAAGGATCAGCGTGGAGTCGTGGACCGTGACGTTTCTTGGCGTTTCGAACGCGACTCCCCGGGGGCAGATTCGGAACCTGTCGTGCGAAATCCCACATAACTGGAGTGAAAATCGCGAGATTTGTGCTGGCGTTGCCCACGATAGCCGGCTGAGACATGGTCCGGCGGTCGTGCTCGTGCTTGGCATTCGTCTGGAGCCAGTTGACAAGGTTCGGTTTGTTTCGCCAGAACTGTTTTTAGGGAGGGTGGGATATTCTCTGCGGCGGTATTGCCGATAGGCTTGACTCCATGTCACTTGCTCGTAACGAGGACCACACAAATATCCATGCATTATGCATTATGAGCGAGTGTACACATCACCACCTAATCCCTCCAACTTCCGTTCCTGGTGCATAGATCTAACCTTCTCACGACGGATCGAACACATACAACCAAGTCTAGTCGAACGCAACATTATTAACACTGCTAGAGCTTGGTTCATGACCGAGCCCGACAAATCTAGCGTAATAGCAATGAAGGTATACATTAACGTCCTGATTCCTTACAAACACTCGAGGCCCCGCCTTTTCGGTCCTCTGGACCAACCTCGCAAACAAATCGACCAAAGGAATGCCGCCAACGCGACCCCGCATCATACACGCCTCAGCGAGTCCTGCCAACCCCTTACCGTATCCGTCCCTCATCTACACAACGAGCCGCTGCCGAACGTTAAACCCAGCCTGACTCTCCATCCTGGCGATCACTTCCATAGCCGCGTCGCGCGTAACATCGATCGTGGATCTCATACCGAGACTCCGAGCGCTTGGAACCTCTACGTGGCTCGCGACCACCGAGGCATATCGCTGACGAGGCACGAACTCGGGAATGTCGCGTATATTCCGAAGTGGTAGAATAGATATAGCCGAAAGTGGCCCCGGTGGTTCTTTAGCGCTCGACGGTGGTACTACTCCGACTGGCGTAGCTCCGCCGCCGAGCTTGCAGTGGCCCGGGAGGCCAGACAATGGACACTGGGATATCCCCGAACCCGATGGCCTCTCTGCGCAAACGTCCGAAGCCTGTGA
>JBBPOJ010001454.1:0-13544 GCA_038091395.1 Leccinum rimulosum | reverse complement strand
GTCGCTATTTGGTCGTGAATTTTTAGACGAGGAAATCCGAATCAAGTTCTGTCCAACTCTGGGTTGGGAATACTCGTTATCAACCCTTTTTCTCTTCCTTACATGCGATTCTGGTCCCCCGCGCTCACTCTGGCACATCTGGGTCCGGAAGTCTGGCCTTCCACTTTTCCCCCCCTCGACGCACAATTCCACAAATAGTCTCACCCATTTCTTTCTGCGTCTTCCATTCGTCCTCGTCCCTCGGCACTGTTCTTAGTATAGCTCGTTCATTCTGTCCTGCGAGCTCGGTCTCGGTCTTCCTCTCCGCTTGCACGAGCGGATACGGTACGTACACTGGCAGGCGGATATACTTGCTAAATGCAGTTAAAAGTTCCCTCGATTAACTATGCAGGGGTGTGACACTGACAGCCGTAATGAATATTCCTTTGTTGTCAAAATCCACATTATTCGTGCATTATATGGCATCACAAGGGGTTATCTAGCAGCTACATCTTTACAGCGGTTGACATATCGGCCAATGGCATGTCACGAACATACTATTTCAGTGATGTGTGGCAGCCATGAAGGCTAGCTCTTCCGAGTCAAGCTTGGGTCGTGGGTACCTGGGTCACCTCTCAGCAGCCAAACACGGCTCATGGGCATCCATAATTCTCTTGTTGAGTTTGCGAATATGTCTCTCTTCTGACTTATCTCTAATCTTTAGGGGCTAAATATTGCCAGCCCAATAATTGACCTTGGGTCATGTAGAGGTCCTCACATATATAACGAAGCATTCATCCTTGTCTTTCCACCCGCGACACTACCCATGGAGTTTTCTGCTTCGACAGCTCGACTCGCAGTGTTGGTGCCTCTCGCGGTCGTTGCTGTGCACATAGTTCGACGAATTGTTCAAGCTCGTACAGAGCGAAAGAGATATCCTCTCCCGCCCGGGCCTTCACCACTCCCCATCGTTGGAAGCGCCCTCTCGATTAACACAGAAGAACCCTGGTTGACCTATACCGAATGGCGTGCCAAGTACGGTGAGTAGAGTGTCGAGTGAGAATGCCTGACTCTAACAATCCCTAGGTGATATAATGTATCTCAGGCTCATGGATTCCGACATTGTCATCCTGAACTCACCCTCCGTCGCAACGGACCTTCTGGAGAAGCGATCCCAGATATACTCTGATCGTCCTTTCATCGCGACTGTTGACCCGTGAGTATTTTTTTTCGTACGATCCAGCCTCGAGATCGACTTCCGATGACTGACGTCCTCGTAGATATGGTCATGACTGTAACTTTGCGTTCACACGCTATGGTGATCATTGGAGATTGTGTCGCCGAATATTCCATCAAACGTTCCGCCCTGAATCTGCTTTGGGCTTCCGTCCCATGCAGCTTCGCAGAGCCCGGCAGATGATCGTAAATATGATGGACGAGCCTGATGGGTATCCATCTCATTTCGCGACGTGAGAACTTTATAGACTCTGGTTCATTTTTGGTTGTGACCCGACTCGTTCACCTAGGTTCTCAGCAGCCGTATCCATGTCTGCGGTGTACGACTATGAACCGAGTCCCCGGAATGACCCCATGGTGTCAATTGTCGAAAATTACCTCGAAGCTTCCATCTCGGCATTGACTTCCGAGAAGGCACTCCTCCTTAAGACATTCCCGTTCCGTGAGTGGCTCTCTAACAATGTTATTTGGTAATAGCATGTGTTCATGTTAAATGGGATAAGTGCTAAATGTTCCGGATTGGCTTCCCGGGTCCTGGATCAAACGTGAAGCGAAGGTAGCATATGACTTGAGGAACAAGGTGGTTGAAACTCCGTACCAATACGTTCAGAAGCGCATGGTAAGCCCTCTTCGCGCTGAAATAAAATAGTCATGACGTGGCTTTTGTCGCCCAGGAATCTGGGGACTATTCAAACACTGCAATGGTCGCAGATCACCTCATTCGTATGGAGAAGCTCGATAGTTCTTATCGTCCTGTCTACGAAACAGCCCTTAAATATTCATCCGCGACTGCTTTCCTTGGTGAGTATTTTGCTGACGCAAACGAGCATACGTCGATTGATTATTCGCCATTTTGCATACAGGCTCCGCGGAAACGGTTTGTGGTATACTTTTTGAAGCGTGTATATCCCTCATTGTACATACAGACAGCCTCGACTTTGATGACGTTTACGCTTGCAATGGTCAAGAACCCGCACGTGTGGAAGCGCGCTCAGGTCGAAATTGACGCAGTGATAGGAACTGGTAGGCTGCCCGAGTTTGACGACAGACAGAACTTGCCATACATCGACGCAATCGTACGAGAGACACTGCGATGGAGGCCTGTCGTTCCCCTAGGTACATGCATGGCTGCCAATGTTTTTGAAGCCCATTTGGCTGATTTCGTCAAGGTGTTCCGCACTCGGTCATCACTGACGATGTATACAAGGGTTACTATATTCCTGAAGGTATGTTCTGAGCACGCACTACTACTCATCTGCTTGGTGAATGAACGATCCGCTCAGGCGCAACCATCATTGCTAACTTATGGTATGTACCTCTGTGGCCGCGGCAGGAGCTGCAGAATGGTGATTCACTGTTGTCTAGGGCCATGTCGCGCGACGAAGCTCGGTATCCCAATGCAGAGAATTTTATTCCCGAGAGATTCTTAGATGCCGAAGGGATATTGACGGACGATGAGCCCCAGTACGTCTTTGGGTTCGGGAGACGAGTCTGTCCAGGTTGGTCCATCCATGCCGAACTCAAGGTAACTGCTCACGCACAACGTTGTTTCTCTTTTTCAGGACGACACACTGCCGACGCGTCGGTCTGGACCAGCATCGCGATGATGTTGGCGACGCTCGATTTCAATCTGGCCAAGGATGAGGATGGAATGGACATCACCTTCACAGCGACGTTTGCAAACGGAATTACGCAGTACGTCGAGACAGTTCATGTTCTAGGCTTTCTTGCTAAAACGCAGCAGACACCCTAAACAATTCCCGTGTCAACTGGTCCCTCGCGCACACATCAGCAGAGAATATCTCGAACACATTCTATCCCAGTGACGTGTTACTTTGATACAGGGCGGGGGTAGGCCCTTGTCGAACTTGGCGTGAACCTGCATGCAGCGTAAAGAATTTCGCTATTCGATAGATACACCTGGTAATGCAAATGGACGTATCAGCTAGCGTGAACATGCTCTTAGCAATAATATTTGCAAAGTTTTCCAGATCAACCTTCGATTGTATAAAGCCTTGTGCACTCTCGGCTAGTGTGCCGTAGCGAATGTTGGACTCTGTACATGTGGGGACGGAATCAAACTCCAGTCGGACTTCGGTGTACAGAACGAGAGGTAAAATGCGGTAAAAAATGTAACGAATGAAGCGTCAGGCTGTCGAATTACACTTTACAATGGCGATCTGCTTGATTTATCGACCGGGGGCGGAATGGGTACGTTTTCGAGCCTGCGGAAGCTCCCGTCAGGGGCCCGGGCTACCATTACCCCGACCGCCGCCCTCCCAGGGCCGTGTTGAGAGGGAGCGGCCAAGCGGGGTGTCATATGTGTTTGTGTTTGCTTACGTCATGATTTTGTCGTCGCGAAAACCACGACCAACAAAAGCGATGTCACGCGTGCACAAGAGCGAGCGAGATACCGGCGCCCAGGTGACTGCGTGAGAGTGGATGAGCGTGTACATGTACGCCAGTCAATGAAGGCATAGACATTCTCTTTGTACTTGAACCTGACCCAGTATGTTTTCCAACTCGAGCTCAAGGAAGAGGAATGGTGAGTAACATGTAAGCATGATGGCCATTGATGAACGGCACTGAAGAGAGAAACAGAGCCAAACGGTGCTAGGGCGAACGGTCAATTTCGCTTGGGCGGCGGTCAGGTGCGAGCATCGGCGACTAACGAAAGAGAATTACTGACGGATGTTCAGGAATCAAGCTCTGCCTCGAATGCAACTGACGCGAATCCAATCGAAATCAAAGCTCAAGGTCGTATATATTCGGTTGCTTTTCTTGCTAATGGGAGGCACATCGTGAGCGGGGGAAGGGAAAAGAAAATCCGAAGATGGCGAGTGGAGGATGGCAAGGAGGTGGGGAAGCCAATGGACGTTGGCAGTGTGGTTTACAATCTGGCGGTGTCGCAAGATGGCCAGTGGATCGTGTGTGGGACGCACAGCGGTCAAGTGAGCGTCTGGGATGCAAAAAATCACGAAAAAGTGATCCAGTTCAAAGCACACAGCTGGGCGGTGAATGCGTTGGACGTCTCTGCAGATGGGACAAGAATTGCAACTGGATCGCGTGACTGGACGCTCTGTGTTTGGTCGTTTCCCGCAGGCGAGCGACTCCTTGGCCCATTGGAACACTTCAACGACGTACTCGCCGTCAAGTTCTCTCCTGACGGACGACGCATCGCTACTGGCACGTGGAGGCGCGAATCTATTCGCATTTACGACAGCAGCGACGGTGACCTCCTCGCAGACTTTTCAATTCGGGTCAGCTCCGCCACTTACAACGAATCCCTCGCCTGGGCGAGCGACTCCAATCGCCTCTTTGCCTTGTGCCAAGACGGCAACACTCACTGCCTCGACGTGTCCACCAAGAAGACGCTCGCAAAATGGGGCATTCACAGCGATGACGACGCAAGCTGTATCGCAGTGGCATGCAACGACACAATCATCGTCGCCTGCGCTAATTCGTCGCTCTCACTCTGGGACACCAAGACACATCAACAAATCGGGACTGTTATCCACCACTCCCGCGACATCTGGTGCATGGCCATCTCACCAAGCTACGCCATTGCGACCGCTGAGGACGAAAACATCACAATTCGGAATCTTTGTGCTATCCTTCCTTCACCATACCGCAACAATGTGAGTAACGCTACTCTTACGAGATCACGTCCTTATCATATTGTCCTTTGCCGCTCCAGGTGCGCTTGGAGCGAGAAATCTGGTGCTTGAGGATTGAAAAACCGGATATTTACGACATGGTTACGGCTCTCCGTGCTAGAGACGCGCGTCAAAGTGTGCTTATTATCTGAATGACTCCGCTGTGCTGATATTCATTTTCTCCAGAGGACAACATAGCGAATCTCGAGAAGACTGTTCAGGAACTACGTACCCAGCTTGCTACATCCGATGCAGAAAAGGCAGGCCTCATTGAAATGATCAAATCCCTTTCCGCACAGAACGAAACCTCAAGTGCGTTCTCTCCGCCTTCAAACCCATTTCGTTGACAGTCCCATTATTAGATCGCAAGATTATTCATCTCGATGAATCGGGCAAGAAACTCCGCAGCGTGCTTGTAACATCTCAAGGCTCAGTCGATCGATTAACCCATACTATCAGGGCACTACGCGCAGACGTCGATCTAGGCGAAAATGGTTTAGGTGTGTTCTGAGTTATTTCCACTGACGACTCTCTGACCCGTTTTCAGTATCCATTGCAGGAAAAGTAAACGAATTCGAGTTATTCATCCAGGAACTCGGTAACCAATTCACCACATGCAAATTTGCCCTCCGTGTATATGACAAGAAGCATGAGTGCGAAACATTGTACGCAGATGGTCGCATATATGATGCTGCACAGCATATTATGACTGAGGATCTGAGGCATAACAAACTAGTCATCGTTTGGCTGGAAGGTGAGCTTGTGCATATTATTCAAGGATAGTACATTCAATCACGACCATCAGAATTCAGGCATCGATGTGTATCAAGGCTTCAGGAGATCGGAGACGAGGCATCAAGTTCCAAGAAACATGACGAAGCTCTTTCAGCTTACTCCACTGTCTTGTTACTCACTCCCTCGCCTCCGGAAGGCGTGCTGATGGGATGGCTGAGAATAGTACTCATTCGTCACTCGGTGAGTGAGGCATTGGATGCCATAAAGAAGGTATGGTTGATTTAGTCTCTTAGAACTGCATGACAATTCTTGTTTCATTCAGTTTGGGCTTCCGAGGTTTCGTGTTTATTGGACGATCTGCAATGCTCTCGAAGATGACGATCACCTTATGGAGGCTATTGAATGTTTCCAAAAGATACAAAATGAGCTATCAGAGGAGACACGCACCCTCGACGAGCGACGACAGCGGGAACTGGGTGAGTAATTCCATTGACGAAACAGAGACAAATCTGAGCATCTCTTGGACCAGATTTTCTACGACATTGTAGCGAAAAGCTTGAAAAATGGGGCAATGCAGCGATGGACGCAAGGAACCACGAAGCGGCCATCGGATCCTACTCAAAAGCACTCTCGCTTCACCCAACAAATATCAGTGATATCATAGTTAAATGCTGCAAGGCGCGAGTAGGCTTGTTGGAGGACGAACTGCTAAATATCACCCAGGTATATTTGATCCATATGGCATGCCGAGTTGACGACGCTGACTTGTACAATCAGGTCACGGAACGCGATCCATCGAATTACAAAGGGTACAAAAGGAAACATGCAATATTACATAGCCTGGGGCGTTACAAGGAGGCATTCGACGCGTTTGACACGATGCTGTCGAGGATGGAGAATTCAATCGACCCACAAGTTCAAGGTGAGTCATTTTCAGTCATGTTGCGCAGATGATATGGACTGATTTTGTGTCGACAGTCAAACGGGATTGTTATCTCAACACGACTCCACTCATTCGCCTGGTCGTCGAGCAGACCATCAATGACATACCCCGAGCACTGATTAACACCACTACTGGACATCTCTACGATAAGGCAATGCAAGCGGCAGCTTTCGAACAAGTCTCCATATTCAATGAGTTACGGTCTTTCATGACGACCCGCGATCGGCTCGACAGTGTACGCATCAAGAGGGAAGTTGAGGAGTTTTATGAATATGTGATGTTCTCGCACAGGTGGCAGCCTCCCGAGCCATCGTTCCAAATGGTCGAGAATGCCGTTATCTATGAACTTCCCACATCCCCCACGATCGACAAACTCATCAATTTCTGCAAGCTCGTGCAGTCTCGCAGTTTCCGGTGGGCGTGGAGCGACACGTGCTGTGTTAACCAGAGCGATAAGGGAGTTCAGCAAGAATCAGTCGTTGCCATGTTCCAGTGGTATTGTCGTGCGGCACTGACAATTGTCCATCTTCTCGGGGTTTTCTCGGAATCACAGGAGCCTGGGTCTCTGTGGAAGAGCATCTGGAACACGCGCGGGTGGACATATCAGGAGTACGTTGCTTCAAGGGTTGTCCAATTTTACACCGAAGACTGGAAGCCATACCTTGGTCTGGGGATATTCAATCACAAGGAATCACCTATTATCCTTGCAGAGATGGAACAGGCCACCAAGTTTGCTACTCGAGCACTTGCCACACTTCAGCCGGGGCTGACGAGGGTGCGAGAGAAGCTCTACCTGGCTTCGAAGCGCCAAACAACACGGAAGGAAGATGTCGCGTACTCGCTGTTCGGTATCTTCAATGTCACTCTCCCAGTCATATACGGCGAGGGTAACCAAGCAGTCGGTCGTCTCTTGGAACACATTCTCACACGGTCGGATAATGTCACGATTCTTGCTTGGACTGGGATCTCGGGCAGTAACCACAGCTATCTCCCTTTGGATCTCACTGTTTATGATCAAGTCGTTCCCCCACACGTCCCCCAACCAATCGAGACCGCCAAGATCAATAGCGTCATCAAGGCCTTGCAGTCATCACTACCCGATCCCTCCTTGTCTCATCGGATGTACGAGCAGCTATATAATCTCCCGCCTCTGTCGCTGGTTGCTGGTCGACTGCGACTTTCCGGGCTCGTTTTCCCTCTCAACGAACTCGAACGTCTCCCAGAATATGATTCTGATGCTCTCCTTCCTGTCTATCGCGCGAAAACGCCCGCTCTTGGTGACGTGCGGATTGAGACCAAGGACAACTTGGTAGAGATGGAGGGTTTGATGCTCATTCATCCGTGGATCAGCCCTCTTATCGACGAGGATTTCTTGGGCATCACACCTCAATTTGATCTTGCTGATCGTGCACTGCGGCTTATTGTTCGGCTCAAACAGCCGTTCGGTGCGCTGTTACTGGCCTCCCAGAGTCGCGTGCAGTGCGAACGTGTCGCGACGGACAGTTTCATCAAGGTTCGGATCCAGGCGGAGACGCCGTTGGAAGAATTGATGGACAGTATTCGTACAGTCGACATTCAGTAGTCGTGTATTCTTGGCTTTGGATAGTGGGTGATATGCCCTCCATTGTTTTCTCTTCAACTGTATCCCGCCTTTCGCCCGAGCGACGTTCAAATAGTCGCTTTGTCGTAAGTTCTTCTCCGGTGCCAATCGCCAACAAAACCGACGTGTGAGTCCGCAGAGATATTACATATCCGATCATCGTCTCTCGTAGAAACGACCTCCACCAATATCGCGTTTCTTATATCATGTAATAGACCCTAACTCTCTCACTCACTGACGCGACACGACTTGAGGGGGGAAGTATCATTCTGCCTGGATTTCCACGTATAGTAAGTGAATCACCGAGGGGTGCAAGGAGAGAATCGACTGAGGGTCCAAGAGGACATCAACTATGGTGACGACTCTCTTTCTCGTCCGACGTCCACGCTGTTCGGAATGTCCTGGAAATAGTTTAAATTTCGAAGCCGAGTCCGCGCATGCACTCGACATGTTTCTTGATCAACTTCGCACATTGGTCTGTCTCAGACCCGTGCTGTAAGAAACATGAATCGCGAGCGGATTTGGTTTCCGGACAGGCGCAGCACCTGGAGAGAGCGTTCAGAACACAGCAACTGGACGCGAATGACCGTGTACATACGGTTTGAGACCTTTAGGGTTTAATGGGTTCAATTTTGGGTTTGTTGGGTCGTACTTCTCCGCCGCCCTGACAGGAGTGGGCTCCGGCGAAGACCACCAAGAACTAATCTTTGAAAGGCATGAAAATAAACAGTTTAGAGTGACACGAGCCGACGTACACTGGAAACCATGATGTTCCGACTTGCGAAAATGGAGGATCCGGAAAGGATCGGGCTGGATGGTTAAGTAACAGATTACGTAATATAGGTTACGTAAGATATTGGAGAGCATTAGGTCCTCCCCGCAACTACTGTACTAGTACTGTATGCATCACCTGGAGGCCAGACAGATTCACTGAAGCATCCCGAGAGATCCTGGAGTCAGACCCGAAGATCTGACTGGGAATAGATGATGTTCTAGCTCACTGGACGACACACAAACATCAAGTTGTTCAAGGCATTTTCTTCACGGACCACTGGCACAATTTCCCTTTCTCCGACGACGTGATATCATCATCCATCTT
Source organism: Leccinum rimulosum (assembly GCA_038091395.1). Classification (NCBI taxonomy): domain Eukaryota; kingdom Fungi; phylum Basidiomycota; class Agaricomycetes; order Boletales; family Boletaceae; genus Leccinum; species Leccinum rimulosum. The sequence goes on along the minus strand of JBBPOJ010001454.1, from coordinate 4,296 downwards.
GCGCGGTAGCAGATGCCGTGCATTCCGTCGGCTCTCACTCATACCCACTCTCTCGCACATCCCAGCCGCATTCACGTTTCCCCTGCGAGTCCGCGACCCTTGAGAATCGAGCGTTGGAACAGATCAGACTCGAAGCCTCGATGTCGCTGGCCTAAGTTACACATGAACGGATTTACTATCCTCCCAGGTAATGCACACCATATGGTTACTTCCAGACAGCGAATCAGGAGGTACGCTCGGTAGTGAAGGTCGTTACACGTCGCAAGTGCTCAATCAAGACTTGACGTCACATAGAAATGTATTCATTCAACATGCATGCTGTAGGTAAATTCATTATTAAGAACAAGGCAGGACTCGCAAATGGGTAAACTGTCATTCTGGTTCATGAGGAAGTTGATCTTTGATTGTACACACAGTCCCTTTGCATACCCCTCTCAATTGCCCTACTTCACTTCGATAGTACACGCTCAAGATATTCCTTGTTGATGTGCACACGAGGGGTCAGCGCACAAGGAAACGGATTAGGGTGCCTGCCATAATTCAGCAAGAGGTTACAGAACCACTAACTGACCAGACTCACAGTGTCACACCGTCTGTGAACGTAGCCTTGAAGGTGATGTCCTTTCCATTCGCATCCTTGGCGAAATTGAAGTCGAGCGTGGCCAACATCGTCGCAATGCCGCTCCATAGGGACGCATCCGCAGTGTGTCGGCCTGGAAATGAAAACAAACAAACTCGTGCTTGAGCGAACACTTGGACTGAGATTCCCGCATTTGCATCACGCACCTGGACAGACTCGTCTCCCAAACCCAAAGATGTACTGCGCGGGATCATCCTCCGTCAACATCCCGTCAGCATCCAAGAATCTCTCGGGCACGAAATTCTCCGGGTTGGGATACCGAACTGAGTCACGAGACATCGCCCTGGGTGAAAATGGGACAATAACCAATCTGTGCTACGCGCGCAGGTACAAATGAGAACGTACCAAACATTCCGGAGGATTGTTGCCCCTAATAGGAACATTCACTAACCCACCTGGAGGAGCGGAAGCACTGTAGACATACCTTTCGGAATGTAATAACCATTGTACACATCACTCTCTGTAGTCCCGTGCGGAATGCCTTCAAGAAATCGAAATCAGGAACACTGGGAATGGGATGCTTATTCCCGGGCACGCACCTATAGGTCCGACGGGCCTCCATCTCGACACCTCTCGTATGATCGCATCAATGTATGGCAACTGCGCTCTATCGTCAAACTCGGGGAGTCTGTCGCGACCCACAATAGCATCTATTTCTGCCTGAGCACGTTGCCACACATGCGGGTGCTCTACCATAGCGAGTGTGAACACCATCAACGTCGAGCTCGTCTGTGTTCTCGTAAGACATGCGCCAGCGCACATGAATCGATCACATACCGTCACCGTAGAACCTATGCAGCCGCACATCGGTGATTAAAAATTGCAAACTCTTTTCATTTGTTCATTTGTGTTGTTAAGACGGCTTACCAATGATGGCGGCCGCAGAAGTATGCTTGAGAGCCGTTTCGTAGGCAGAACGATACGAATCATCCAGTTTCTCTAACCGAGTAGTGTGATCTGCTACCATTGCAGAGGGCGTGTGGTCCCCAGACTCCTGTCGCAATAAGAAGTATGTCACTATCATCATCGGTTCTAGTTCACGCAGAGCTTACCATGCGCTTCTGAATGTATTGATATGGCATGTCGATTATCATGTTCCTCCACTCATATGCCTGTTTTGCCTCGCGTTTGATCCACGATCCAGGGAACCAGTCTGGGACATGCAGCACTTTCGCCAGAAAACATGATTACATGCATCCACTGTATCGTTGAAGAACACTCACAAAAGGGGAAAGCCTTGAGGAGGACTGCGTTCTCGATAGTAATTTTCGGGATGGAAATATGAAGGAATTTCTCCATAATAGACACTATAGGGTCATTGCGAGGATTCGGCTCATAGTCATACACCGCATTCATTGCCACCGCGGATGCAAATCTAAATGAACACCAATGAGCGACACTGTGAATCAAAGCGCAATCTCTCACGTTGCAAAGTGAGTTGGCCACTGTTCGCGGTCATCGATCATGTTTATGATCATCCGACGCGCCCTGTGAAGTTGCATGGGACGGAAGACGAGTGCAGCTTCGGCACGGAACGTCTGGTGGAATATTCTCCGGCACAGCCTCCAATATTCACCGTACTGCGTGAAAGCAAAGTTACAATCATGACCAAAGCTGGATTAATGTGCCTATGAGTCCGCAAAGTTCCTTCCCAGGCTATACCAAACATTACTCACGGATCAACAGTCGCAATGAATGGACGATCAGAGTATATCTGGGAGCGCTTGTCGAGGAGTTCAATTGCCACAGAGGGTGAGTTCAAGACGATCACGTCTGTATCAAAGAGTCGAAGGTACATGATATCGCCTGGGCAACGTCAAATTATGCATTACCATCTCGGCATGACACTCACCGTATTTTTCCTTCCAATCGGTGTAGGTCAGCCACGGTTCTTTACCGACAGAGAGAACGTTTCCGAGGACAGGGAGTGGGGTAGGGCCCGGGGGAAGAGGGTATCCCTTTCTCTCGATGCGAGCTTTAGTGGTGCGTCGGACAATATCGACAGCAACCACCACGAGGGGAACAAGGACCGCTAGCGGAGCAGTGAAAGTAGGCCACTCCATTTCTCTGGTGAATGTTGGTCTGAGATAGAAACGAGATTTTTCCTCGTTTTATATGTGAGCCCACAACACCGGGTAGAAGATGGCCGAATCGCCATATTTCCAAGAATAACGAGATCCATGCTATGGCGTAAAGGCCGTGGTTGGGCCCTGGAATGTTTGCTAAACGAAGTTCCTGAGGCCATTCATTAGTACGATCAGCATGCGTCGTGCGATGAGGTAGGTTGTTTACTAAGCGAAGTATCCCGAAATAGTTCTGATTTTACGCTACAGTGCGTGTGGTCGCTCGATTATGTGGCTGGAATACTCTCTGACTCCGAGTCCTCAAGCTCAAGACTTAAGCTAAGCATAGACGTTCGACACTGATGCAATTGGAAATTTTGGCAAAGTTTGAGTCGCGCAAAAACCGCAAAGGCCGATACACGCCAGATGGCGGCCCTTCTTGCAAGTTGCGCCCTTTGCCATCAATCATCTGACCGAGATTTGGAAATTTCGGCTGAAGGTGGCATCGTTGACTCAAACCATTTGTGTTCGAACGAAGTTCGAACGCATTGGGACTTCTGCCAATGCATATGTAAGTCATCAAAACCTATTAGGCTTCAGTACTCAGTGCCCATAATCGGATCCTAGTGATCCCTACATATGCTCTGGCCGGTTATGCCGTACGCAGCTGTCGTTGGGTACACCGACGGTTACGATTGAAGTACAAGTCGGTCTATATATTCCAAGGGAGCAAGCGTAAACTCGCGATCCGGCTCAAAATCTGGTGCGTCGCGCAAAAACCGACGACACCGGCTCCAATGATTAAAGAACACTGGCAATCTAACTGAGGTCGGAAATTATTAATTATTACTACTGATGGCGGCAATTCTCGTCCAACAAAGATGGCTAATTATGTACTGTATTAGGGGTTGAACGTTGGCTCCATACACACGTCCCACTATTAATATGCTCCACAAGTCAGCTTCTGATCGGAATCGAAGCAGAAGAAAGAAGGTGATGGCGGATGTGACCACTCAGCGCCCATATGTGACAAGGACGGGCGGCCTCCCCGACTGCCGGATATGACAATCCTCGTCAGGTCTTGGCATTTGGCACTCATTTCCTGTGCCTGCTAACACGGACGTGCATTTTCGTAATGGCGGCCTGACACGCTCGAGACAAACATAACTCGGGTTAGCGGCAGAAAAGGGGCAGTGAGCAGATGACTATCTATTTGTAAACCCCCTCGATCGTTTGCTGCGTCGCCCGACCGCCAGTCGCGTTGCTGTAGCCTTGACTAACTTCAACTCAGCTACTCGACCTGATGTCAACAAGTCAGTCCGGCCGAGGATGACAGAACGATTCGACACGATAAGTAACATCGCTGACGAGATATTACCAAACTTTGAGGAAGATGGTGTATTGTATGCGACGGAGAGCGACGGAGACTATGATCACAAGGCCATTGAGAACCGACTGCACAATAATCCTGATGGAATGTGTTACAGCCCGTTGCAGAACGTTGGAGCGCCTCCAAAATTAGAGACGTTCGGAGTTTTGATCTGGGAAGCTCTCGGCACAATCTCGGCATGTGGTTTGTCGCGTCAGTCGCAG
>JBBPOJ010001453.1:0-13558 GCA_038091395.1 Leccinum rimulosum | reverse complement strand
CACGATGCCGTCGGTGTTGCAGGGGCAAGGTGAAGGACAAGCGGTAACGCCGTTGTCCGTTGGTTGCGCTGAGGTTCCTCTCGGTTTCGTTTCTTTCTTGTTTACATACATGCGTGGGTCGTGGTCGTCGGTTCCGAGCTGACAAGTTGTCCGTGCAGTCGCTACTGGAGAGATACAACCCGCTGATCGACCTCACGGCGGACGAGAGAATAGAGGCTACCGCGCGGAGGGTGGGGCTGAACATGCCTCTTAAAGCCTGTGACTCGAGATGACTAGTAGTATAAATATATGTACGTCGGCGATAATGAGTGAACTGCTCGACGTTGTTTGATTAATGTCCGGCCGGACTAGGTCAAAAGTTGAGTTGCGTTGACACTTCTCGCTGGCACTGCACCCACGACATGTGGCTGCATTTCGTTTCGCGCGGTGCCTGATACTTGCATAATTATGTACCACTATCAACACGGGTGTGCGCACCCCCCGATGAATCGATGACGTTCAAGACCTGAAGAGGCCGAAGCTGCCCAAGTATGTGTACAATTGCTGGTCGGAGACTCTGAGCGGCAGTTCTGTCAATGATGGTCACGTCGCATTCGATGCAGAGTTCTTCCCTGGTTCTGGGTACGTCGGGTCCATTTATTTTTCAGCTTGACGCTTAGACATTATGCCTTATGGCATAGCTACGAAACATCCTGTAAAATGGTGCCATGGTCACGCTCCAGTACCGCGTTGTCCTCGCACCTTCAAGTTTGACCCGTTTCCAAGCTACGGTATGCCTCGATGTTCCTGGGCCCCAACACACATCATACTACTCTCGGCACGCTTCCACACATGGGACACTTCTTATCACGGAAGTTATATTCATTTCCCATGACGCAGCAGGATATACCAGGCATCTACCTACGCGGATGAACAAATTGAAGGTTGGAAAAAGGTATGTGACCTATTATTTCTGATGTATCTGTCGGTCTTATCCAATTCTTGAATCCTGACCTGTGTATGATAATTTAAGTCACGGACGCCATCCATGCCAGCCTGGGGTCGTACATTTTCATCAAGCTCTGGGCGCTGAGTCGTGCTGCAGATCGAGCTTTGTCCGCTAATATTGGCGGCGAGTGCGATTCCGAGCTATGCAGATACAGACGTCCTTGAGAGGCAGGAGCCGCCCTCACCGTACGTGTCTGCGTCGGCCGTCGCGTTGACCGAGGACGAGATCAAAGTCACGGTGCACTGCACCAATGCATACGCGGTGCGGAGCTACACGGCGCAGACGGTCATACCACAGTCGTTCAAACACACCCGGATAGAAGCACTGACGTGACTCACCACTGTATTCATTGCGACCATAGTGAACAGCGCCGTAGCACGTACGACTGGTACAGTGCTCGCAAATGATCGCATTTTCAGGAACCGAAACTCGCAAACAAACTCGCAGGGCGACTCGCCGCCAATCGAAACACGCAAAAATAACCCAGGACTCCGCTGAAAGCTCTCAGGAACGAAACCCAATGATCTCGAAATCTCGACGCAGCTTGCCGGATGGGCCACTGATCATCCGATACAACCCGGTGGCACAACACCTACAAAACCCGGATCAGCGCTCAACTGGTGACAAGCGAAAGCTTATTTAAAGCCACCCAATACACGAGGTTCAATGCGGTTGTGGATGCTGTCGGCGAAGACTGGGTAACTTAGCATTCGGATCAGTCCCCCAGTGGAGCACTTAGTATCAAGGTAAGAGGTTCTCCGTGCCGCAGAGATATGTGCGCTGTTCCAGCTGTGTACTCATTTCTGTGTTTTCCCAGACACCCCGATTCCCCTTCCTACTCAGGACAGGATCGTCCTTGCTCAGTCACAACGCAAGCAGAGACAGGCAGACAACTTGAGAGTCCGTGATGCTCATCTCACGGTAGTCTTGCTCAGCATCACCTTCGTCGAGAGCGGCATACCATATACATTCCTGATGGGGTTGCCGTCACTCAGACGAAGAGGCCGGGCGGAGATCATTGACGTGCGTTCTTGGTGATAATTCTATACTCTGCTGACTTGTGATGCAGTGAGATCAAGATCGTCGCCGTTGATGATTCCCTATCAGTGTCTTCGAGCACAACACTCTTTCATCCCATGTCCCTCCTTCCCGTCGACCTCAGGCTTGCGGGGAGTCTGAAACCACTCGAGGACGACAACTACCAGTTGGGTTTTCACCTTCCTTTCACCTACTTCTCTAAATTGCCTCAGATAGGATCTCCCTCTTCACTGTGATGGCCAGCGTCTCACTCGTAGATTACAGCGAATCTCTCGTCAAGGACAGTCAAAGATGCGGTCAATTTGATATTCGCTCATGTGTCGGATCCTATCAATTAAGCCAATGTGACCAAGGCCGAGGCTCGTCGGTATGGCTAACTTCTTGTTGATCTCGACTTGGATAATGTAATTGTCGAACATGCATGTATTTCATCTTGTTTGGTGAAGCCTTGTGAGTGTTTTTCTGCACCTTTGCTTGTCCTTTGTTTAGCATGGTTTCCTCCAGCACGGCAACTTCGTGGTCGAGGAGAAGGTCTGGTAACACGCCGGCAACAAAACTCCCCTGATCTCTGTGCCACACTCGACGATAAACCCAGCGGGTCGTGACCTTTACTGATGATGGTGCCATGCAGTACGGTCGATGGAGGAAAAGTGAACCAGTTTGAAGCAACAGTATGTTGGTTGTCTCTGCCATGCTGCAGTTTATCAGAGTCTTGTATGTTATTGTTTGACAACCTGGTTCAACCCCGGGCCGTCTTTCCTCTGCCTTGGCTGCACTGACGACTGGAGTGAAAGAATCAGACGTGCTTCTCGCTGCATCATGATAGGTTCTAGATGAATCTGGGACTCTGCCGACCAACTGCTGTGCCGCTGCCCGTGGCACGCTGTTCATAGCATCGCGTGAACAATATGATGTAGTGGTCACTATGGTTATGTAGAAATTGCAGGAGAAGCTAACTTGATATCTTTGTAAATTTCCTGTGCATACTGTTGTTCAATCCCAAATCATCCTGCTATCCTCAAGATAATGGTGAATCTTCCTTTGATTCACTGACCCTTTCTTCTCAGACCTCTATCTTGCCGGTGATTAATCAGTAATTATTGACAAAGTTTGGCAAGGGCTGATAGATACATGTCAAGCTGACAATAGTCTTACCATTGTTATCTGCACTTTCCTGTATCCCTGATATGATCAGTAATGAAATTACTGTCAGGTAGACTGCCATGACCTTGGGTTTAATACTGTCCCTTGCTAACAAGACATGACAAACTGGTCACGTGCCTGCTAATGTAGAGATGACCTGTTCAATCCCAAATCATCCTGCTATCCTCAAGATAATGGTGAATCTTCCTTTGATTCACTGACCCTTTCTTCTCAGACCTCTATCTTGCTGGTAATTGATCAGTAATTATTGACAAATTTTGGCAAGGGCTGATATATACATGTCAAGCTGACAATAGTCTTACCATTGTTATCTGCATTTTCCTGTATCCCTGATATGATCAATAATGAAATTACTGTCAGGTAGACTGCCATGACCTTGGGTTCAATACTGTCCCTTGCTAACAAGACATGATAAACTGGTTAAATGTCTGCCAGTGTAGAGATGACCTGTTCAATCCCAAATCATCCTGCTATCCTCAAGATAATGGTGAATCTTCCTTTGATTCAGTGACCCTTTCTTCTAAGACCTCTCTGAGGCTCTATCTTACTGGTAATCAATTAGTAATTACTGACAAACTTTCATAAGGGCTGGCACATGTATGTCAGGCTGACAATAGTCTTGCCATTTTCATCTGGCTATATCTGCACCTCCCTGTTTCCCTGATGCAAACCTGGGGTGAGGCAGCCATGCGATCTGGGCTGGATAACGCTAGGCGTGCAAAGAGCGAGTTCATCTATGCTCCAAACGACACAATTCCGGGAGAGTTTTCGGAATACTTCAAGAATTTAGCACCGCTGGCCATCGAATGGCATGACGAAGTGCGAAAAGAAGACGTTCGCAGGGTTAGGAGTGAGGCAAGGGCGAAGAGTGGCGAACCCCCGTTGGAATCTGACACGGTTTGGTTCTCTCACCAGAAAATCATAGATCTGATTCGTAAACACATTCACCTTGCTCAATGATCGTCGCCGTTGTTACTCCCCTCACCACTCCCATCCATTTACTGGTACGAAGTCAGTCCATCTCGTTAGGTAAACACGTTTATTACCTAAAACTAGGACTCCAATATAAAAGTCCGGAGTTCGTTTCAAATTACCGCCGTGTTCAACCTTTTCTCACTACTTACTAAACATGGGGAAAGGCAAGCGGCCGTCCGACGACACCACTAGTACTGCTACGTTTTCCAAGAAGATGAGGACAACGAGTCCTAGTCGTCGAAGCCGGCGAGCGGGTAAAGGCGTTGGAGGCGCCGTCGAGCAACTGAAGAGGGTGGGCAATGCTGTCGGCGGGCCCGGTCCGAGGAAGAACCCGGATCAGTTCTCCACCAATGGAGAAGATCTCAATCCGATGGCACCCGGATCCCCAGCGACAAAAAGGGTAACTACCTGTTCTAATATCTCGTTCTAAATCCAGCCTGGATCCTGATTACTACCACAGTCCTACGAACCTCGACGTGACTCAGAAACCCAACGTGCTTCCAAAGCTGCTGAACCAGGCGACCGATTCGGGTTCCAGCTCGTGAGTTTGATACACTTCCCCCTTTGCGACCGTCTAATGGACGTGTAGCCAGCTGAGCCTGAAGAGGAATGGCCAGCCGAGGAGGAGGAGGAATGGCCAAGTTCATCGAAAATGCCATCTTTCGCCAGAGGGATGCAGAAAATTGCTGACGAGCGCAAACGTCAGGAGCAGCGGCGCGCCGGCCAACATCGCAGTCGTAACCGGGACGAAGCCTGCGAACCTAAGGACTCCGCCGAACTTTGCTTTCCTGGTGACGAAGATAGTGACGAAGAAGAAGAAGAAGAAGAAGAAGAAGAAGAAGAAGAAGAAGACTTACGCGACTATGGCGAGACTGAGAAACTCCCGACCGACGATGAGGCAGCCGAACGGTCAGAAGAGGATGAAGAGTTTCATAAGGAGGATACCGTAAGCGCAACACATAGCTTTCATCCTGATACTGACATGAGTGTAGGATCGATCCAGAAATCGAGAATCAGATGAGGAGGCCAACGGTCACGAACAGCTGGCGAATGACCTGGTAAGTTCCCTGGAGATTGCGCCCCGGCGGTGTGACTGATGTATATACAGGATGTACTCGAGTCGCACTACGCCAGGAATCGCCGACCTCAGCCCCCGTCGCCCTCTCGATTACGTCGCTTCCAACCGCAGGCAGGGGAACCTGAACGGGATGTGGCAGCAGATGCTGCTGAAGATGAAGATGAAGCTTCTCAGCTAACTCGAAACAAGCGTCACTCACAGACACCGAAACGGGACCGATGCACGAACCCTACTCAACTCGGCTTTTACCCACCTAAATGGAAGGACCTACTTGAAGAGTGTAAAATCGAGACTCGAACGTACGCGGCCGTTAGTGAACCCTGGCCGCAGAGTAAATTCGCGGTAAACGGTTTCATTTCGGACGCCATCCAGATGACGATGCAGAAGTGGAGGCGTGAACAGCAGACCGTCGAGAAGAGGTATTATCCTAAGTATCGTAAGTCTATGTGCAAGCTGGTACGTATATGGCTGGTTATATATGTCCCCACTAATGTTACCCTTTGTAGCTCTTCGAGGACCTAGCTTCGTGGCGCGGAGAACTGAAGAAAGTAGCAGCCGGCATAGTCCGCGCTCATTACGACCTATTTCCTCCCATGGACGCTCGTTTGTCAAAGGCCGAGACTCGCGCACATATCAAGCGTGCTGCAGAAGGTTTAATCAAGAAATCCGCATTTGCTCACGGTGGAAAAGACAACGAGGTATACCGTTTTCGTTGTTTTCAGTGTGTTCATATAACTTCCTTCATATAGGGTCATACCAACAACTTCGGACACCCGGCCATCCGGGAACTTATTCATGTTTTTTTTTTCAGTCGTGATAATCGCATCGGGAATCTTCGCCCGACTGAGTTTGGGACTCGCATATCAAACAACACGCTCGCTTTCGCCGCTACCGCTGTAAGTAGCTTGATTCACATGTAGTAATATATCTAACATTATCTTGACAGGTACGATGCATCCTAGATGGGTACAAATCGAACGGAAAAGCCCAGTTTCCTTATTTTAGTGGTGATGCGTACCGTCCCAAGTGGCGCAAATACACTGAGCTAATTGTACGGCTCGAGGGAAGCGATGTACACAATCGCAAATTCGAACGATTATGCTGCGAGATCGCACGCACAGGCATGTAAGTCACTTCTTAATTGGTACTTTTTGTCGTCCGATGTACTGATCGCACTAGTGCTAGCGGAGGTGGAGGTGGATTTGACTCGGATGGGCATACGAGTGATGAGGAAGACTACGGCGTTGATCTTGCTTAGACATTTGTTACGACGTTGGCTTGCATATATATGGCTTGTATACATATTTACTTGGTGAGAATGGTAACATCATCGTTTGAATGATGTATGTTGCACCAACTGTAGCGGCTCAGGACACTCCCATAACCAGTGCTGGCGCCCTGGCGGTGGGCGCGCAGGTGAGCGCGATGCGATCTTGGCCGAGAAGCGGACCGCGAAGGCAGCCAAAGGGAAGACCTCACCCGCGGCACCTGTCAGTGTGGCTAAGACTGCTAAGGCGGGGACTCCGCCTGGACTGCGCTACTACGACACCACCGGCCGCGCATACATACATCCTAGATGGCACCACTGGGGAAGCCGTATTTGTTGCTGCTGCCGCTCCTGTCCCACCGACCGCTGTCACATACAAGGCCCCCACCAGCGCGCGCACACTGCCATCGACCCCGCGATCTCCACGTTTTACCTTGACAGTGGCGCGTCTGTGCACTGATCAGCAACACGGACTCCGACGTGAAACGGAGCCGTTGCTCACCGTACATATTCTCCTGGTGCAGACTCCCTTACGTTTCAGTCCCTCAATACACTCGATGTCAAACGCCGTGTTATATTAACGGGTACACCCATTCAGGTACCCTGTTCTTCCTTTTGCAGTCGCATATATGCTTCTTGCTATCCACTACTGACGCCTCGATGCCTCTACCTTTGGTTTAGAACGACCTCTCAGAGTACTTCTCGCTTCTGAATTTCGCCAACCCAATTTCCTGGATACGCGCGAAGATTTCAGGAAAAACCTCGAGAACGCTATCATCCGTGGTCGGGATTCATGTTCGTCAGCCGAGGTGCAAGCTGAATCCGAGAAGAAGCTCAAGGAGCTCGGTGGGCTCGTGACGAAGTTCATTATCCGGCGTACCAATGATCTGTTGTCAAAGTATCGTGAGTGCCACTTGTTATTGCGATCCAGCGTTGGCATCTGGACTCGCCCATAGTACCCGTCAAGTATGAACACGTCGTGTTTTGCAAACTATCCGCCTTCCAATTGTCCCTATATCACCATTTCATTTCATCCCCTGAAATCAAGGCCCTACTGCGTGGCACTGAGTCACAACCTCTGAAAGCCATCAATATCTTGAAGAGGTTGTGTAATCACCCTGAATTACTTAACCTGCCGAACGATCTCAAAGGTTCAGAATCACTCATTCCTGAGGGATTTGTGGGCGCTTCTGGTAGTGGTAATGGCGGCGGCGGCAGCGGCAGTAGTAGTAGGGGAGGGAGGAATCAGGACAGAGGTGTGAAGTGCGAATGGGGTGGTAGGTTTGTCGTCTTGGATCTTGGAGAGGTAATTGACTTTTTTATGTACTCTTTGTTGGATTCTCATCGCCGTGCGTCCGATCGCATTTTCATTCTACAGATTCCTTCATCAAATCAAGGCTACGACGAACGACAAGATCGTGCTCATTAGCAATTATACCCAGACACTCGACCTCTTTGAGAAGCTGTGCCGAAGTACAAAGTACGTCGTGTCTGAATCTCTTCCTATTGAATATCATTCATATCATACTGCAAGGTATGGGTTTTTCCGTTTGGACGGGACTATGACAATCACGAAACGTCAAAAACTCGTCGATCAGTTTAACGACCCCACCGGAAAGGAGTTCATCTTCCTGCTCTCTTCGAAGGCCGGAGGATGCGGTACATATCTCATTGGCGCAAACCGTTTAATTCTTTTTGATCCCGGTATGTATGTTCGCTCGCTTTGCATAGGCAAATGACCAACAAGACTCTCAAGATTGGAACCCTGCTGCCGATCAACAAGCTCTTGCTCGTGTGTGGCGTGATGGGCAAAAGAAAGAATGTATGCGAAGTCTCAAGATGTTTCCGCGGCATCATGACTGACCTACGTGCAGGCTTTGTCTACCGATTGATTTCCACTGGAACAATCGAAGAAAAGATATTCCAGCGACAAGCTTCCAAGCAGGCACTGTCCTCCGCAGTGGTGGACGAGAAAGAAGACGCAGAGAGACACTTTTCGATCGAGTCTCTTCGACAACTCTTCACGTTAAACGAGAACACGATTTGCGACACGCACGACACGTTTAAATGTAAGCGATGCAAGAATGGGAAGCAGGTCATCAAGAGTAGTGCCTTGCTGTATGGAGACGCGAGCACGTACGTGTATTTTGTGTATTCGAGCCAACCAAAGTGGTCAAGGAGCTGATCGATGTTCATTCTAGCTGGAATCATTTCCCTCAAACCCATCTCCCTCCGGTCCGTTGGGGGGGGGGGGGGTTGGTAGCACCTCCGTCTTCGCTGTTGCAACTGGCACGATCAAACTGGTCATCGCATCGGCCAATGGTTCCTCTCCCGGGGGACACAACACCAGTTCACTGCACCCCACACCTCCGCACAGAATGGTCGTGTCGAACGCGTCCACCGCACCCTGATGGGGAAGGCACGGGCTATGCGCTCGGCCTGCCAGCTCCCTGTCAACCGCTGGGACGAGTTCCTACTCACTGCCTGTTACCTTACCAACAAGGACTCCACTTAAGTCTCAGTCCCCCCCCCTAGCTGACCCTCTGCCCCCGCCATTGCGGCGTTCCTCTCGGATCCCCTTGCCTGGGGCGAAACCACGCGCGGCTCTGCTCGCTGACCCTGAGGAACCTGAGCCTGTCATGGACATCCCCATTCTGCTCGGCTGTGATCCAGCGCTTGAAAACAATACCGACGACGGGCCGCGACCTGATCGTTCTCCCGTTACAGTCGACTCACTGCTACAGTATCCAGGTGATCCACTTACCTATCGTGATGCCATGGACTCCCCGCATGCCACCGAGTGGCGTTCAGCGCTTGAGGAGGAGTTCGCATCCCTCCAACGGATGGGCGTCTACCGCCTGGTGCCACGCTCATCGGTGCCCCCTGGCCGCCGCATTATGCGCGGGCGCCCTATCTTTAAGCTCAAACGCGATGCTGACGGCAACCCTGCGCGTTTCAAAGCTCGCTACGTCTGTCGCGGGTACACAGCCGTTTACGGTCAGGACTACGCTAAGACCTCCTCACCTACAGCACGCCTAGAATCTTTTAGGGTCCTCGCACACCTGGCCGCGTCACTTGACTGGGAGATGGAACAGCTTGACGTTAAAACGGCCTATCTGAATGGTGCCCTCGACCTGACGAGGTCTGCTACATGGAGCAGCCCGAAGGATTTCGCGAGACGGGGAAGGAGGACTGGGTATGGGAACTACTGAAGGGACTCTACGGTATGAAGCAAAGCGGTCGCGTCTGGAATGAAACATTACACGCACAGATGACAGCCTGGGGCTTTACCCGCCTGTAATGTGAGTTCTGCGTCTATTATCGGGTGGTCGACGGTCAGACAGTCATTGCCGCCATTCATGTGGATGACTTCTTCATGATTGGCAACTCCAAACATGCCATATCTGCCTTCCGCACCCAGCTCCAAACCATATGGTCTGTCTCGGACGTCGGCGACGCCCATCTCTGTGTTGGTATCGCGATCCATCGCGATCGAACCGCCCGCACTGTCTCCCTATCGCGGACCGCACTCATCGACCGAATTGCCTCCCAATTCAGCCTGTCGGACATTCACCCTGTACACATTCCCGGTCTACGCCTGTCGCGCCCTACAACTCCTACAACTCCAGATGAGCAAGCTCTCCTGGACCGCACTCCTTACCGGTCCTTCGTGGGCTCCCTGATGTACCTCGCGATCGGTATGCAACCCGACATCGCATACGCAGTATATCAGCTGTGCCGCTATTTGGATTGTTATCGCCAGGTGCACTGGGAAGCTGCCAAACGAGTTGTTCGCTACCTTGTAGGCATGCGATCATTCCGCCTGACGCTTGGCGGCGAACACCCGGCGCGCCTCTTGGGTCACACGGATTCAAACTTCGCTGCTTGCCCTGATAGCTGTCGCTCCGTCTCTGGCTTCTGCTTCTCGTTGGGGAGCGGTTCCGTAACCTGGTGCTCCCGCCAGCAGCGTACTCCCACCTTATCATCCTGTGAAGCCGAATTCGTCGCCGCCAGCGAAGCCACACAGGAACTGTTGTGGCTGCGCACGTTACTCGCCGCCATTGACTTCCCACAGCTGACTAATACTCTACTTATCGCACAGTTGATGCGCATCTTAGGTAGATAGCAATCTCATCCCGTTCCATTACGGTGCTGAGAGGTTGACGCGTGTCTTAGTCTATAGTTTCGAACGAATGAGGATCGTGGGACTTGGACCGGAAATTGCCGCTTCGAAAGGTACTTAGTTCGATGGAACGTTGCATCAACCTTCTAAGAATCTTTCTCTCAAACAAATCTGGCGACGACACAGCAAGATTACCTCCGCCCTCAGAAAATGGCATAGTTTTCGTCTATTTCCTTCGGCGACGCCCCAGGGGCTATCCGTACTTCCTCCACGCCGAGGCGTTCTTTGACACCGCAAACTGCCGTTCCCCGTTTGGCAGAACGGTTGCCAAAGGTTCCTTGTCCGCAATGCGCAAATACTTGATGCCCAATGGTGTACATCTCGACCAAACATCATCGCAGGCAACTTGAGAGGATTCGAAAAGTTCTCCAGGTGCCTGTCCGTTTCTTTTTTCAACCACTACTAACAAGTTCACAGGGCAGGGACGCTCGTCGTGTCCGTCAAGACCATCCATGGAGACATGTCATGTCTCTCCTTCAAGATATCCACTCACCCTCTGCCTCGGTTTCCCCATCGTCATTCCCCGGATGGGTTGGCTAATTCCTTGTGTATCTCGCACAGTTTGCCCGTCTCAGCGTCTGCTCAGAATGTCGAAGTCACAATCGAGGTTCGAGATTTCTAAGGTGAAGAATGCTATCTCTCTCGGATCTAGTGAACTGCCACTGACGCTGTTTCTCTTTGTTCGCAATAATCAGCCCCCGTAGTACCGGCGAATTCATCAAGCTCCAGCTCCCTCTCTGGGACGTGCCCGACTGGCACCTATTCTTCACGTTCAGGTATTTGCTTTGGGGCCACAGCAAGCGTTCTCGGTGGCTCAATCTGCAGAGCAACAAACCTCAGGTGCGACGGTGAAGAAATCTGATTTAGTGAACTGCCGCGGCCCGCTGATACTGTTTCTCTTTGTTCGTAATAATCAGCCGCCACCGGCGAATTTATCAAGCTCCAGCTACTTCTCTGGGATGTGCCCGAGTGGCACCTATTCTTCACGTTCAGGTATTTGCTTCGGGGCCACAGCAAGCGTTCGCAGCGGCTCAACCTGCAAAGCAACAAAGGGTTCTTGTTTGACGATTTGCAGGCATGAATGGTGCTCGTCCACGTTGTCGTCCCGTTGCCGAGCAGAATACTGCTTTCTTGGAGTAAGTCTATGCGCGATGTGCTCGTGGTGGGGGACATCAAAATACTGACGCCGGTTAAGGTGGTGGGCGATGGCCGATCATGACCTTCCGCGTTGAATCTAGACAAGTGGAAGTCGCCGACCGGCGCCACCGAAAAAAGTACAGATCACGGAGCAACACCAGAGATCGGGGTCTGCCAAATGGTCCTAAGCAAGAGCTAGTACGAAAAAGGGTGAATACTGCAGATGTTACATGGTTCCAGCATGATTGTCGCTCGTAAGTCATTGTTGAAGTCGGACCCGTGTTAGGCTCATTATTGCAGTGGTTATGTTCATGTTTTTTTTTTCTTTGCCTGCTGTGGCTCGTATCCAAGTTTATTAGGCCATTGATGTAGGAGATCTTTTGCTCTACAGCATCAACTTGGACCAGTGACCGAGTGATGATCTTGTTCACGAGTTTCATCAAACGGAGTGGGGTTATCGGGCACTTATGACGAGTAATTCATGTTTATTTCATTTCTCACCTTGCCGCATCTGCTCACAAAACCTGCCCCCAGTGGTGCATACGAGGAAGAGGATGGTGGCACTGACATTATCTCCATCAATAGTGAGGTTCGAAACCTACAAGCCTGTATAGCCTGGTATGGCCCTTGTTTATTTTTTGACCGAGTCAGACTGACCCTAGGACCTTCGGGTCTTCAGGGTGTGAAGCAGTTCCAATGTGAGGTCATGGCCTTGATTTCCTTGACTACTTGCCACTTGAAAGTGTACGGCAAAGAGTCCCGGACAATGCATTTATGAATACAGGTTGTGGGTCGTGGTTGTACCCTGACAAGCTTGTGCTGCACAACCAGGTCGAGGATGATGTGTCCCTCGTGCACAGGGATGTGGGGTGCATGCTGAAGCACCCATCCCTGTCAACCTAAACATGTTGGTGTTGCTCACCCACAAGGTTGGGGGTCTCTGAGTCGTGATATGTCATAGTATGGAGTGCAGTTGACATTGTTGCTAGATCTGAACTTTAAGAGCAGTAGTAGCTTGTTGTGACGGTTGGGAATATATATGTTCTTGCTTTAGCTTCCAATAGTATTTTCATCAAAACTCTGCTGGAGTCAACACACTGTTATTTATGCAAACATTGTGAGATCTTATTATACTGTGAGAGGTTATTAATACTCTGAATACTATGCTGCTCCATCATCATTGCCAATACTTCTAGACTTGACTGTGCAAAAATACTGCAAGGTCCTGTCATAATTGGAGAGATTATGAAAACCATGGACACTGAGCTACTCTATCATCATTATCAACACTTCTCAAACCTGGAGTACATAAACACACTGTCAGATCCAATTGTAGTCACCAATATTCTTATAGACTTTCATTTGAAACTATTGTATGACAGCATAACAAAACTCTTTGATTGTGAATCATTTCTGCAAAATGCTACAACAATACTATCAGAGTAACAAACACTAGAAAATTCTACAATAGTTGATCATTGTGATAAACACTATGGGAGCACTGTGAGAGAACTATGAAAGCACTGTCTAGTTAGACCCTCACTATGAGCACTATGAGCACTATAGAACTGTCCAGCACTGGCCAGCACTGGACAGCTATCCCTTGATTTGCTGATGCACTTATTAGCTTAACGTGCATCCGAGAACAATCGCCTCACCCTCAGGCGATTCGCCATCGACAGCGTCGCTCCTTCACTTGATCCGCGCCCGAACCGGGTGCACAGGCAA
>JBBPOJ010001452.1:0-13560 GCA_038091395.1 Leccinum rimulosum | reverse complement strand
GTCAAGTAGGAAGTTGAGTGAGGATGATCTTGTGGAGGTGTTCCGCTGTGTAAGCAACTCAGTCGATCTATTTCTTTTTACTGCTTAGCCACTTTTAGTTACACGACCAAGCCGTCAAGAAGCAGCAAGACGAGAAGCGACGGTACGAACGCAAGCAAAGACACCTCCAGGACGATCTGCGCTACGCACTCAAAAAACTTCCCGACACCATCGATATTAATATATCATACGAAACCGTAGGTCTCCCGTTCTCGTTTGATCATAAAACTTTACAGATGTTCCTAGATTGTGCCCCTCATTGAGCATCTTCCAGAGTACAAGGCTATTGAGGACGAAGAAAGCCGCCGCGCTGCCTTCTCCAAGTTCATGAAGAGACAGAAAGAACGCCTTCGGGAAGCCGCATCCGAAGACGGCGCGTCTACCACGAGCAGGAAACGCAAGGAGCCGCCTCGTGATGGAGATAGGGATCGCGAACGAGACCGTGACCGAGACCGTGAACGTGAACGTGAACGTGAACGCGAACGCGAGCGTGACCGTGACCGTGACAGGGATCGAGAGCGTGACCGCGACCGTGACTCGTACCGCGATAAGGGCCGGGACTACGAACGCGACAGGGACCGCGAACGTGAAAGAGACCGTGTTGATCGTGATCGTGATCGCGACCGCGAACGGGACAGAGATAGGGAGATGCGTAGCTCTCGGCACCATCACCGTGCAGACGATCATGACACACACTCCCGCGACCACGGACACTCAGAGCGGGACAGAGATCGCGACAGAGACTACCGGTCTTCGAAGCACCCGCGTGATGAACGAGATGGACGGGATGACAGACGGCGAGCTCGTCGAAGCTCAGGAGATCATGGGTACGGGCGTGGGCATGAAGATGCGCCCCCTTATGGAAACGAAGATGAAGATGGAGACAAAGGCCGGGAGAAACGCGAACGAAGCAAAGATATAGGACGAGATTTATCGAAACAGGAAGATAAAGGGTACAGTGAGAGGGTCGAGAAGGTATGTCTGTCGGTTTCGTTGGGAACTTGTTACTGAATTTTTGTAAAGCGAGCAAGATACGACCCCGGGATTGACGAACCAAGGGAGCAAAAGGGGGATAGATCTCGTAGGGCTGAGACTCCGGAGGAAGGGGAGATATGATGGAATTTTCGTTGTATGCACCACTAACTCGCTCTTGACATGATACCTACAGTTAACTTGTTGGACTTTAGGCTTCGATGGGTCGCCTGCGGCCTGCGTCTGTCACATAATCAAAATCATCTTTTTGCTAATCAGTCAACGGTGATCACGGGGCACGGCCTAATGGACAGCTGAGTTGTGGATGCATTATGGCCATTATATGAATTTGCAAGGTCATAAATTTACTTTATCCCGAGTTGAGGTAAACTCATAAGGATCCGTATTCGCCATGACTGTTTTCTGTGCTATGACAATCCACAATACAATTGAAGCTAGATGCTGAATACAAGAAGATGGAAGAAGAACCCAGCACTACAGTCGTAGCACGGTGAGTGGAGTTTGCATTGTTGGTGTAGATAAGTAATGTGTCATCGACATCCCGTTCATTTTGCTTCTCGTTTCAACATAAGTAGCACGTCGCACTGCGTCAAAGCGATCGGCGTCGAGTCGATCCTTGTTCGCAAACGTCGAGAGAGGGACTACACAACCAAACACACTTACCTTCTTGTGCTGATCGGCGCCAAACTCAATAACACTCTCGTCTGTGAGACTTGCTTGCGGCAACTCCTCCGATGGTTGTGTAGGAACGAAAATAAATCAATCTGGTCGAATCGAATTTGTGGTGTCGATTTACGTGGCGTGGGCCGCGTGGCACACTTCTGCTTTTCCCGGTTCCTTCAAGTCTCCATACTACTACGAAATGGGTCTCTGGAATGTAAGATGATCACATTTAAATCAATATTCATTCAACAGGCACGCGGTTGACCTAGTATCAGGCACTTCATTTCAGATGTAGCTGAAGCGGCCCGAATCGGCCGAGCCCGACTTTGTCAAACTCTGCAACGGTCCGACTTTATAAGCTTCAGCTGTGACATCACAATCACGGAACGGAACATGTCATTTCCTTCTGATCACTTCCTCAATCAGCCTCGCCCCAACTCCGTCATTGGTCACGGAGGCGATGGCTCCGTTGACACAACTACCCTTGCAGCTCACGATTTCGATGTCGATACACGGACCGGTTTCATGCCTCCAGACCCCCCCATAAGCCGTCTCCCGGTCGAATGGGAACCATGGGAGACAACCCTCGACCGCGCCATGTCGATGAACCTGCAGCTTGCAGTAAAGCGGGGTCTCACCGAAAACGAAATTGCACGTTCTGCATCATGGAGAGAAAGTGTGCACAATATTGTGAGCTGCTTATTCACTCCCGTTGATAGAAGCTCGTTTTACTCACCATGCTGTCCGAATCCGTCGCTATCCTCTCTACGCTTGGGGCATCGGCATACTTCCTTCAGTTACCCATGCTTTCGACGAAAGGCCTTGCAGCTTCTGAGTTGTTGCTTCGGCGAGCTCACCATGTTCTCACCTTCATCATGCACATGTACATCCACACCCTCCCACTTGATTCTGAGATTCGCATCCCACCAAGTATTTCCATCCCCATCCTCGAGGTTGCGGCTT
Organism: Leccinum rimulosum; assembly: GCA_038091395.1. Classification (NCBI taxonomy): domain Eukaryota; kingdom Fungi; phylum Basidiomycota; class Agaricomycetes; order Boletales; family Boletaceae; genus Leccinum; species Leccinum rimulosum. Next base: position 10,902 of record JBBPOJ010001452.1, on the reverse strand, counting down.
ATCTCCAGCTCCCACCTGTCGCAACATACTCTGATACCGTCCTCTATAATTGGTGTCTCAAATCTCCCACAGACGAAACGATTCCGCCTGCGCTTGATAATCTCCGCAGTCAGGACCTCTTCACAGGTACAAATGACGAACAAGAATTTTACCTGGCCTCGTCACGCATCGAGATCCGGGGTGTGGAAGCGCTCGAACTGATGCGCGTCACGATGGACGAAATGTTTGTCGGAGACGAGATTGCCGTGCGGCGGATCACGGGATACCTTCACCAACTCGCCTCCGTCGTGGACGAGCTCACGAAGATTCTGCTGGACGTCAGAAAAGGCTGCGACGTAGAATTCTTCTATCATAACATCCGGCCCTGGTTCCGTGGCGAGGACTCTGATCCGATGAACAGGAAATGGGTCTTTGAAGGGCTCGATGAACACCCAGAGATCGAGTCACCAACCGACTTGTCCGGGCCAAGTGCCGGACAGAGTGCACTTATCCACGCACTCGACATCTTCCTTGGTTTGGACAACTGTGCGGCTGGTGATGAAGACATCTCGGTGCCAGACGACAGGCGGACGTTGTTGCGCCGCATGCAAGTATACATGCCGAGACATCACCGCAACTTTTTGCATCACCTGATTGCCAACCCGCGACCCGTGCGGGACCTCGTGCTTGGTGGAGATCCGAAGCTGGTGGAGGCGTACAACGAGGCGGTGCACTCAGTAAAGGAATTCAGAGACACGCACCTCCGGATCGTCGCTCTGTACATCATCGGACCAGCGAGCCGGGAAAGAAAGGCCGCAAAGGAGGCCGGAGAAGCGGGGCCGAACGAAGATCAGAGACCGCCGTTGAAAGGGACCGGAGGCACACATTTAATGCAATTTCTGAAGGGTGTGAGGGACAAGACTGCGGAGTTGACAGTGGACATAGCACCATTTCAGTAGGTGGTATGTAGTTGATCAGAAATACTTACGGTGTTGTGGAATTTCTTCAAACTTTATGCCCCCCCCCCACTCATTGTCCGTTTCATGTGCGGCACCGTGAATACACCCAATGATCGGATGATCCATAATCGTTGCGTATGTCATGCTTATTGAAATGGCCGAGGGCAAAATGGATTACAATGAAGCACAATACTGCAAAGTTGGGGCCATAGTATCCTGGGGACATCGTACAGAATTGCAAACAACAACAAAAATCGAGTACCCTGAGCTACTGATCCCTAGCCTATGGATTGGCGGATTTGTCCCTCGTCCTCTTCGACAAGCTGATGAGATAGAACTTGCATGTACATCATAAGTTTGTGTCGAGTCCGTTTTCCCTGAGCAAAATGAGCGTTCTGGTTCGACACATTCACCCGTGCTTATACGACTTTAGCATCCTCTTGAGGAATGAATGACTGCGAGAAGGTACTTGAGTACGACGTGCGTTCGCGAATGGCGAGGTTACGCACAAAAGTGAGGATATTTATGAGTGGGCACCAACGTTGGCCCAGCCAACCGCAAGTAGGACAAACCGGGCGATTCTCTCCACAGAATCCCGGATATATTTTCCGGCAAGATCTGGGGCAGAACCATGTGGACGTTCGTCATACTCGACGAGTTCGAGGCGTTTCTTCAGCTGGTCCCCGTTTCCCATTAGGACGAGGGTCTTGATCGGTCGTGAAAGGTAACAAAGATCCAGAAACAAGCGGATCTGTGCGTGCGACGCCGGACTCGCCGAAGTCGCTCTCCGCGAACGCCTTAGCGTAACCACTCAGATAGTTCGTCTGGATCAAGGCCGGCGCGATGGCTACAACACTACGGGGACGCGGTCTTCCGGACTGCAGGGCGAGGTGGGTCAATACGACGGCTGTGTGAATGGAGGTCAGTATCATCGCGTTAGACGGGTGGTTTCCCCCTGCGCTGTCGCCTACCACGACGATGTTGGACGCCTTGTATCCCTTGCCGAGGACGTAGTCGTAGCGATGACCTGGAGCACTGTGGGAAAGACGTTCTCGGAGACCGTGGCGAGGCGGCTTCCGACTGTGAGGCGGTCGCACGGAGTAGTTGGATGTAACATCGGGTAAAGAGCACGATCGTGGGGTGGCCGGCCGTGGATGAAAAAGATGACGCGGGTATCTTTATATTTCTGGTACTGTGAACCCAAAACCGAGTCCGGGTTGGCTTTGGCCATGCTGTTGCTGAGGGAATACTAGATGTAGACGGGAACGCGCTCCGGAGTCTTCGACACCCCGGTGTTCTCCAGGATGGGAAGCCGTGAAGGACGGAGGGGCGATCAACCGGTCCAACAGATAGCGCCACAAAGGGCGGGACCAGGACACGTCAAACAAGAATCCTATTGAAGGGATGACAGACTCAGCCTTGAAGGCAAAAAAACGTCGACCCCGAGTGTCCAGCTCTCGGAAGCTGGAACCGGTCCAACAGATATTAAGTGCTCAGCAGCTATCCTCCAGGGCAAGCGCGGAACAGATAACGACTTGGATGAGACGAGTGACCCCGGTGACTCGAGCGACAGTAGCGAGTCGGACTCCGGTGACAGTGATAGTACGAGCTCCTCATCATCGAGGAACCCCCTCATCGCAAGAAACGGCACCATAAAAAGGGCTCTGAGAAGGGACGAAAGAAATGCTCCCGCAGCCGCCGGAAGGGATATGGCAAGCTCAAGCCTATCCCGTCTACTAAGTTGTATGATGATCATAAGTTCCTCAGTAGGTGGGATAGGCTTGATCAAGTTGCCGTATCGAGTCCAGGCATTGGCATGCGGCTGTGGGAATATTTCTTCCATCCCTTCTTAGAGCCCTCAAGTTTTATGGTGCCATTTCTTGCGAGGTTCCTCGATGATGAGGACAATGAGCTCGTATCACTATCATCGGAGTCCAACTCGGAGCTACTGCTGTCGCTCGAGCCGTCAGGGTCACTCATCTCATCCAAGTCGTTATCTGTTCCACGCTTGCCCTGGAGGATAGCTGCTGAGCACTATCTGTTGGACCGGTTCCAGCTTCCGAGAGCTGGACACTCGGGGTCGACGCTTTTTTGCCTTTCAAGGCTGAGTCAATCATCCCTTCAATAGGATTCTTGTTTAACGTGTCCTGGTCCCGCCCTTTTCGGTCCCTGCGCCGTTGCATTCGCCACTGCGAGTACAGGATTCTGTTCCCGTGTGGAGCAGAGTCCGGGTTTTTAGCTTCCCGAGCCTGCGACCGCTTTTGTTTCCAAGCGTCGAATGCACGACGCTGTTCGTCGATGTCCACGTTGCGTGGATCGACAACTTTGCCCTTAGCTTTGAAAGCGTCCAGAGTCTCTGGGCGGCGTGTCGGTATCGATCTCTGCGGCAGCCTTTTCTGCCCTCTTACGGAGGATAGTCCGTTGCTCTGGGGTGAGGCTTTCCCCCAGCCTTTTTTATTGCTTTACGCCGCTCCTTGTCGAGGGCAGTCATTCCAGTATGTACACTGGGTATAGTTGGAGTTTTATGCTTACGCTGAACGAGTGGTCCACTCGCGGGGATCCGCGTCTGACCAGACCGATTCATCTGGGTAATCCCCAGGGAATGACGGCGCAGCCACGAGATTCTCTCTCGCTTGGCTGCTCCCATCGTCCTCCTGGACGAATCTCGACGCCTCATCAGGCGGAGCAGTATCAAAGCGCAGTCTCAACCTCAAGGGGAAACCGTTGAACGCGTATGGTATCGTCTAGCGAAGCAACATCACGATAGGTCCGTGGAGCATGCGTAGGAGTGGGGCAAGCTCCAGGATCATCTGATCCGAGCTCACCAACTACCAGCGTCTCAGAGAGACGACTCGCTAGTAGCTCGGCGCCGAGGCGCCTCGTCCGCAGACTCTGCACGAGCAGCGGTTTTTCTGAGAGAGTGACGATGCACTTTCTGAGTGTCGACCGGGGGTACTTGAAGGGGTGGCCAAACCCGTTGAGTCCGCGACGGTCGAGGGAGAGGAGATAGAGATAACACGTCGAAAAAGATGTGGTGCTAGCCTGGAGTTCACCCGGAGTAAACAAAGACTGGGTTCAAGAGAAGCTAGAATCTTATAGTAGTACTACGGCGACACCGTCTGTCGCCTTTACTGAGCTCGAATCGACTGTCCTCCCGTCATTTTGCTGATGTTAGTATCTCGCCTCGTTACACTGTCAATGACGCGCCTATTTCACCCGTTAAACTGGCCCGACCATCATTTCGTCGACAGCGACAACAACGATAACGGTCGTCGCACGGAACCAATCACAAAGGGATGAGGAGTGGGATCAGTCTTCGGCCTATGGGTACCCACAGAGTTGATCTTCAAAGCGTCGACGCGCAAGTGTCCCAAATGACTCGGAGGACTCGGACTTGTTGGTGGGTATATCGACGTTCCGGTGAGCGTGGATATGTTTCGGGGTGTCATGATCACTTTTCTTAGAGACGCGACAGCTGCAAGTCGGACTGGGGTGACCTGTGTCATGTCAAAGGTCAGGCCTCAGGGCGAGGCCTGCATTCCGTGCAAAGATAGAAGGTGCCGGTGCTTTGCATATCATGGTCATAGGAAGAATAAATCAATTAGAGCGAGTCAAAGACAGGCCGCGTCCACGAGAAACGGAATCTGCCACTTGCCCTCGAATGCTCGAAATAGTGGGTTATTTTCTTGCGTCACGAGGTAACGGCGGTGATGTGTTTTCATTTTTTGTTGTTCCAGTTGTCACCGTCCCAGGCGCCTTCGTCACCAGCCGATCAACTCAGTATGGCATTGCACCACCGGCAGACAAGTCGGTGCGCCAAGAATGCCCTACCGTTCATGGCGGCGCAGTCTTTTCCGGCCTGCCCTATAATTGACTGTTCATATAGTCTCTTGGCCCCTCGGGCTAGTGCAGACAAGGAATGAGTGAAGCACCCGTAACCGTTCGGTGTTCAAGTATTGAATGAGACGCTCACGGCACTGCAGACTCGTCATTTCGCCTGCCCCGGGGCCTTCAAATGATACGTCTGGGACTGTGGGCGTAGGTGCTCCAACGGATAAGGAACGAGCAGAGCGCCTTGCAGTTGCTCGGTACCCCGATGATGGAATGCGCTCACAGCAGCGCAGAATTGTTATCACACCTGCCCGGTGACCGGTGACCCGTTGCGTGCATCCCCAGACCTTTTGCACGGAGATGCGGTTGGGTGGCCAGCGCATGGTATACATAGTATAGGGCCTAGAAGGTAGACCGCCCGTGCGTGAAGTTTAACCACCAAGGGAGGCAACCTGCTCGCGCCTGGGGAACCTCGGGCTGGCGATAGTCTCCGTGTCAACGTTAGCTAGTACGCCCACTAACCCTGTGTCATTCCTCGTGGTGTCGAACTGTTACTACATTCAGAGTAGCTTGACAAACGCGGAGACTCAATACTGGCGGCTGCAATGAACAAATGGAAAGTAGTTGGTCATTAAAGTGGTGCTAAACAACAGACAGGAGAGGTATGGGCTACGAAGACAATGGAAGGTTGGTGAACTGGATTGGCCCAACGCGTAGACGGGTGTAGGGGTGCTTGTTCTTGATGGTTTTTTGATACCCCTTTCTCCGCTTCTTCTTGAAGACGACCTCCATTTTGCCCTTGGTATGCTCTATCACGGTGGCCTCCACTTTGACGTTATTGCGCGGGATAAGTGGATCGCCTCGAAGGGTGTATTCACGTGATCCGATTTCATGTATGTCACGGAGATGGAGTATATCACCCACGCGGACGTCCTTGAGGTGAGGAACGGTGAGGACGTCGCGTGCCGTTAGAATATATTTTCTTCCGACCACGGAAGCGATGACATATTGGGACGGCTGGGAACGGATGAGGTTCAGTGCTTCAGCGGCTGAGCCCGATGCAGCAGAGTGGAAGGAGGAGGAAGCGACTTGACACGACACGGTGAGTAGACGTGAACAAGGCGAGTGAAACTCTGCTCACCTCGAGAAAGCCAACTGCGAACGGCCAACATGGAACTTGCTAAGAAAAGCGTGACAGCGTATGTGTGTGACACCGTGTTATTCCGCGTCGCGCTGACTCAAAGTTGAATCGGCGACCCAAAGATATAGTTTTTGGTCGTTTCCGAGAATTCCCTACTCCTTCATCCTCACCTTTGACAATGCATAGAATCGCACTACGAAACTCGGTCCGCAAGGTCTCTTTGGCCGCTGCTCCCAAGGCTAGTCTATCTACCTTTTCTACATTCACTTTTTAACCTTTTTTTTTTGCAACCGACCAGAACTGCGCTCTACCGTCGCGCACATATGCAACCGCCAAGCCTGGTTTGTTTTTTTCTCTTTCTTCATGCTACAGTACACTCAATGGTCGGTTCTCTGTGCCCGCGTTTTCCTATTTGCAGCTGCGTCCGAGGTTTCTTCAATATTGGAGTCTCGCATCTCAGGCGCGGCCGTGGGCGGAAACGTCGAAGAGACCGGTCGCGTTTTGAGTGCGTTCATTTCCCTGCCTCTCGTCTCAACTATGAAATGAACTCTTTCTTCAGGCGTCGGTGACGGTATTGGACGCGTCTGGGGTCTCCGGAACGTTCAAGGTACGGTGTCTCGCAATTCACTCGTTCATGAATAAACCATAATTTTTATTTGTATGCAGCCGAGGAGATGGTGGAATTTTCTTCTGGTGTGCGCGGCATGTGCTTGAACTTGGAGGCAGACAACGTCGGTGTTTCCATCTTCGGTAATGACCGTCTCATCAAGGAGGGCGACACCGTCAAACGTACTGGTCAAATTGTCGATGTACCTGTCGGCCCCAGTCTTCTTGGTCGTGTTGTGGATGCCCTCGGTAACCCCATCGATGGAAAGGGTCCTATAGAGGCTGCCGAGCGTCGCCGTGCTTCTCTGAAGGCTCCCGGTATCCTTCCCCGTCGTTCCGTCAACCAGCCTATGATGACGGGTCTCAAGCCCATCGACGCCATGGTTCCTATCGGTCGTGGTCAGCGTGAGCTCATCATCGGGGATCGTCAAACTGGTAAAACCGCTGTCGCCATTGACACTATCCTCAACCAAAAGCGTTGGAACGAGGGCAAGGAGGAAGACAAGAAGCTCTACTGTGTTTACGTCGCCATTGGTCAGAAACGTTCCACTGTTGCCCAGCTCGTCAAGACCCTTGAGGAGAACGACGCTATGAAGTACACTATCATCGTCGCAGCTACTGCTTCGGAAGCTGCACCTTTGCAGTACCTCGCTCCGTTCTCAGGCTGTGCCATGGGTGAATGGTTCCGTGACAACGGCAAACACGGTGAGTAAAGGCGATACACGTGATATATATATTCTGACATCATCGTGCAGCCCTCATCATTTACGATGACTTGTCCAAGCAGGCAGTCGCGTATCGCCAAATGTCACTCCTGCTCCGTCGTCCCCCCGGTCGTGAGGCTTACCCCGGTGACGTTTTCTACCTCCATTCCCGTTTGCTCGAGCGGGCTGCAAAGATGAGCGAGAAGTTCGGTGGCGGATCCCTCACCGCCCTTCCTATCATTGAAACCCAGGGTGGTGATGTCTCTGCCTACATCCCTACCAACGTCAGTCCATTCATCCATTCATTTCGTCATGATATTAACACCCTCTGCCTCAGGTCATTTCCATCACGGACGGTCAAATCTTCTTGGAGGCTGAGCTCTTCTTCCGCGGTGTCCGTCCCGCCATCAACGTTGGTCTCTCTGTCTCTCGTGTCGGCTCGGCTGCCCAGACGTGAGTCCTGTGCTGTAATGTGCTCCAGCTGTTTCACCCGCTCATGCCTTTATAGCAAGATCATGAAGAAGTTTGCTGGTTCTCTGAAGCTTTACCTCGCCCAGTACCGTGAGGTGGCTGCTTTTGCCCAGTTCGGTTCTGACCTCGATGCTTCGACTCGCTTCTTGCTGAGCCGTGGTTCCCGGTTGACTGAACTTCTCAGTGCGTATTCTCGTTTTGGGGTAGAAGTGCTCGTACTTACGAATGCTTTGAAGAGCAAGGCCAGTACCAACCTCTTCCAATGGAGGTTCAAGTGCCGATCATCTACGCCGGTGTCAACGGCTTGGTGCGTGACTGTGCTTATTGCGAGGGTCTATTTTCTGATCTCTTTCCTTAGCTTGATTCCATTCCCGTCGACAAGATCACACAGTGGGAGGCTGAGTTTAGGTCACATTTGACGAGCTCGCAAACACCTCTACTAGAAGAGATTTCGATTGGTAACGTGACCCCCGACTTGGAGGCGAAAATCAAGAAGGTCGTTGAAGACCACGTTTCTTCCTTTACCTCATAGAGATTTTGGCGATGACACATCCGCTTTGGTTTAGAGACGCGTTGACCAAAAAGTACCACCACCTGCTTATCCCGTAGTCTTCATGTCCTGTGATACCTTTGGCGAATGCTATCATTATTTCGCAGAGCGACACGTTTCCAGCTCCTGAGAGGTTCCTTCAAGACGTTCGGGTAATCGTGTACAGTATATAGCACCCAATTATGTATCACTCCACTGACGTCACGGTGGAGAATCCTCCGCCGAACTCCACACCGATTTCCCGATTTCGTACGGCCAAACTCGTGTCTATGGGACTTGCGAGGCTGCAAGTAGCAATGAAATTGAAGGGGGAAAATAAACAGAGTAGGGAAAGCTCAGTCTGTGATGTCTTGTTCGTCCTCTTCGTCCTCGAAGTATTCGTTCTCCTCATCCATCGACTCTCTAAGCTGTGGAAGCAATGCGTGTCGGTCGGTCAGTCAACTGGTCGCCCCCATTGGACGACGACCCACCATCTCCAGGAGCTCGTGGCACTCGTTCAGGTGTGCCATGACGATACCCTGGCCTTCTGGTATGTTACCGTCGCGTCCAATGAACTTGCCGTCCTTGCGCATGGAGTCGATCTGGTGCAGCGCCAGTTGATACTGCAAAGCAAATTCGTCAGAAACGTTTCACGGTGTGCGGGGGGCATCGATGGGATGGGCGTACTGGGTAGAGGTCGCGAGGGCTAAAAGGACCTCCATGCTTGCACACTTCGTTGAGGCATTTCTTGACCGTCGAAAGCTTGTTCGCCTGGGGGTGTAAATTCGGCTGCGGACCGGGGGAGACGTGGGGGTAAGACGTACTACAGGCATCAACTCCTCTGATACGGGCTCGCTCGACGACAGCAAGCGATAGATGAGACCATAACATCGTCTCAAAAGATAGAGCAGTACCTGCGGGAGAACCCGGTCGATCGGCGAGGAGAGACGATATGGACGAGCGAGACTCACATATTGCCCTGGCGGACGGTTTCCGTCTGCATCCACAAACTTGCCGTCGATTCTCATCTTGTCGATCTCTTGGAGACTGAGGGAGTAGTTGTACAGGTCGGTTTCTCTGAGACTCCATCGATGTGTGAGGACGAGGTTTTCGAGTTCACAACGGAGCTGGCTGAGTCGGTCGTGTATCGGTTTAAGCGAGGTGGCCACGTTCTTGGACTCGTCCTGGGCCTTGATCTGCTGCAAGATGTCGAAGCAGTCTTCCAGAAGAGAGGAGCACACTGCCTGGGAGGCAGGGACGATTCCGCCTGGTCCGAGGAATTTGCCATCGACGCGCTTCCTATAAACGAAGTGAGTCTTTGTCTTGGAAACTGGGTGTGGGGATACTCAACGAGTCGATCTTACGAAGCTCTTCGGCCAGAGGCTTGAGCTCGGCCTTGAGTGAACCTCCCTTGGCAGCCAGTGCTACTAGTGGCCGTCGTATGGCGACGAGACGTTCGTGAATGGGAACAAGCTCGACGGAGATTTCAGACAAGGAGTCTTGGAGAGACTGCACGATGGCATCTAGGAAGACGGCGAGAGGTTCGAACTAAATGGTGGGAGACGAGGAGGACGGAATAGGAAGTTGCGCACCACATTCGTTGAGCTGTCGTTCGAGCAACTTGGTCATTGCCTCTGGATGCTTTCCGCTCTCGGCGTCGTGCTGGACGATGGAGCGGAGCTCTCCTAATCTGCGGTGGAACGGGCCGAGATCGGCTTCGCTGTAGAGACCTGATTCCTCCATATGGGTGATAATTTGCTGAAGCAAAGGGGGGCATGGCGTCAGTACGTGTCTACTGGGTAATCTGCTAAAAAAAGGTCAGGACTAGCGGGCACTGCGGGAACTCGAAATGGATGGCGGTCGAGCGAGCAGTACCGGCGATGGAACGGAAAGGGGGACACTAACACGCATGGAAGCTAGCTGGGAGTAGACTGCGGGACATTCCTTTGTGCGACCTAGGGTGAGATAGCAGAGGGAGAGGAGACTGAATACGTCCGTGAGGGTAGTGTCCACTCGGTTGTTGTAGGTGGTGTTGTCGTCGCGGATGTCGTTGAGCTTCGTGACTGATCTGTTGTGTTGGGCGGGGAGAGATCGAGAATGGAAAGAGACGGACCTTGCTTTACGACGGCCTGGTATAATGAATTTACGACTGATGGCTTGATAAAGTCTGCACGATCTCTCTTGAGGGCTGTGAGCCGGTTCCGGATGCTGAAACCGGTCAGTCCTGGGTAGAGGGTGATGCGAGCGGGCTCACTTTATGACTGCCTCGAGGATGGGCAGTTCTTATCGAACAATATAAGAACTAACGAAACCATCGAGCTTGTTTTCTTTACCTTCTTGTGCTACCGGAGCAGCCATCTTCTTCGTTGTTATCGACCGCGATGATCACAAAAGGCAAGCTCGGCTTTTTCGCACGCTCAACCGACATTTAAGTATCCCGCTCGTTCAGTACCAACAACAACAACACTCAAACATCGCTCGACACCGACACCGACACCGCCAAGCAACACAATGGAAAAGATCAAAGAGGTATTCTATCGCCCTTCTCACCCTTTTCTCTTCCTCATACACCCCCCACAGAAACTCAACGCTCTCCGCGCCGAAGCAGACAACGCCGTCGCACGCGCAGAGGAAGCAGAGGCAAAGAACAAGAAACACGAGCAGACCATCCTCGAGCATGAG
>JBBPOJ010001451.1:0-13565 GCA_038091395.1 Leccinum rimulosum | reverse complement strand
GCGCGCCGTGTGTGTCGTCTTTTGGGTAGGTCGAGGTCGCAGCGACCTCGCATGTTCCCGTACAGTCTGGGGCGCTGCAGAAGACGAACGCGTCGGTGGCGGGATAGGTCACGTCCGGAGTGCCAGTGGTGGGCGAGCCAGTCTCCGGAGGCGTTGCCTCGGGGGACTGGGCGAGAGTGCCGCTCACAGCAAAGATAGCAGCAAAGATGGGTGCGATGGTGAATGCACGCATGAGACGAGTGATGAAGATGGACTTGGAGATTCAGAGTCTACACAATGAGCTGCCATTATATATGATATGTCTTGAGTCATGCGAAGAACACCCACCACCGTGTACAGCTAAATGGCGGCCGGGATGAACAATGAGCGAGTTGTACCCGGATCTTCAACAGTGTGCTCCGTTGCAATTCCTACGGCGCTGGGACTGTGAGACTGATGCACACATCGACACTGTTGAAATCAATTGACGAGTTACAAATAACCCCACATACGTGAGGACGGAAAACGGAAGAAATAACAACAATCTCCCAATTGAGGCCCTAGGAAGATGTAGAACGTATCCCTGACAGGCGTCCAGCGCGTGTATATGCTCAGCAATGAGAGGATATCATAGGGTACATACAAATTCCTACAATTGAATGCTACATGAAATAACTCCGGGATATCTATGTGTATCCAAATTGGTAATCAGTGTCAATACAACTCGTGAAAACGCGAACGGTACCGATCTTCCATCTCCTACTAACGTGACCATTTGTGAAGGAGCTATCAAGGGAACCTTGAAGGAGGTCCTACCGTGAGACCCCTTCGATCTCGAAGCATCCATCCGAGTTCACAATCCAGCATTACCGAACACATTCCTCCATATTAGCCTCGCGGCTTCCTTCCTCTCCCTCACTGCACCACCGTCTCCGAGCATGGACTTGTTCTCGATAGCACGGCGGGAAATATATGGCATCACCTGCACAAAAATAAATTTCGATGTAGTAGAGTGGGAAAAAAACGGTACGCACTTCCACTAGTGCACCGTAGGGGATGTACTTGATGACGGACGGGACCGGACTCTTCACACGTCCAGCGATGTAGTTGGTGAGCGAATCCGACATGCCTGTGACGGAACCATGTGAGATGGGCAAATTGGAGGAAAGGCTATAGGTACCGTATAATTGGCCAAACGTAACCCTTTCAGCAACCTCAGGGAGGACTGTCATAGTTCCTCTGAGATCTCCATCGGCACCCGCAGCGTGTTCCCGAGCCAGACCATTGTTAACCAATTGCCCAAGTATAAATTCACACGAGGTCCAGTTGTGGGTTCCAAAGAGAACACCGATGCGGGGTGGGTGACCTGAAGACGACTTCAAGTCATCGGCAATGGCTCGCACAAGCAGGGCTGCGCATTCGTGGTAACATGCGTCTGTGTCTGGTTTGGTGAAATGAACTGGCGGGTATGGATCAGGTGATATCGAGACGGAGTCTAGTGTTTCCGAGGCGGCCGCAGTGTGCGCTGCAAGCTCGTGGGGATGATACGCTCCCCTCACGAGTTTCACACCAAGTGCGTAGTTGTTCCGCCGCGCGAGTGCAAGCGAACGTGCGAGATGAGCGGGTGTCCTACATTGAAAAGGTCAACCAACTGAATCGGAAAACCGGGGACAGTCGTGCGACTCGTCGATGGACAGAAACAGACCTTCTCAGATAGGCTTGATAGGTGACATAAACTATTGGTTGCATATCAGCCCTCGACGCATTTCTTCCTAGCATCAATTTGCTTGCCAGGCCGCGATCAGGAACTTTGTTGAAGCGCTCCATCAACGCATGTCCGAAGGCGTCGATGGCAGGCTGATACCAACTATGGGTCATATGAGCAAAAAGGAAAACGCCAATCGATATGCTGGATTACCTGTGCTCGGCGTCAAGTACAACTCTGATGCCTCGTTCCCTGGCACGCGTACATATCTTGTTCAGGTCATTGTAGAGTTCTTTGAGATCTGTCACGTCCTGCGCCGTCAACGGAGAACCCCCGGGAATACTAGGAGTGTGAAGAATGCTGAGATCCGAAGACTCGGGGGAACCAGGGTATGGCACCGGTGGACTCAACGCAGGTCGACTGCGCGTCAGATGGATAGCCAAGTTTCGCAGCGCATCCGCGTTCTGGAGGAGAGCTGTCTACACCCATACCACCAACAGATTTAGCACGCGAGATCCATCACAAGAAGGACGAGACCACGCACAAGCTTTACGGCAACCCAGGTCCTTCTGCCCCCCGCTTCCTTCGTACCGAACCCGTCCTCGAAATCAGCAGCGACGTCAATGCTTCTGACCATCTCCGCGACAATCCGTTTGTGGACAGGTTGTTCGTCCGGCGCACTCGGATCCTGGTCGGGATGACGTGTAGAACTGGCGGCCTTGTGCTCGTCAACTTCTACGCTGTACGCAAACAAAGTGCCTTTGTTCTGTTTCCGCAGAGTAGAGAGCAGAGGAAGCGCTGCGTGTGCTGTTTCACCACCGACGAACTGGACAATATGAGGGAGGTCAGATACCAGCACAGACATCAGATAGTACGGGATACATGCATGTTCGAAGAACGTCCGTCTCACGACGGCCTCTGCGACTGACCCCACGAGGGGGACCTTCAATAGCGCATTGAGAATGTCGGGCGCATGGTCCACGATTGTATCACATGAGATGAGTCCGTACACAAAGTAAGTGCGGAGAAGCGTGAGAAGAGGCGGCGAGTCATGGTCGTGTTCAGGTTGCGAGGCGGTCTCCGCGAGCTGGAACGGGGGCGAGGGACATAATTTGGCGTCGTAATACAGACCGAGCACTGTGCCCCCAGATAGGGCGGATGCGACCAGGAGCGTTGTTCGGAAGAGATGTCGGGTGCGGGTCTTGGGAGGCGGAGGTGTGGAATATGACAGTCTCCGGGCAGTCTGGCGGACCACCAAGGATGCACGTCGTATCGAGTACATCATGGGGTGCAATCGTTGAATGGCTGGCTATCGAGTTCATGATCCGAATTTAAGCGTGGGCTTGCCAGGACCTCTGCCGCCGAGCAGTGCAAACCATATGATTCATTCAAGGGTCTCCCAAAAGGTCCTTCCGACTCCCATTTTTATCCGGTACGGGCCGATTATTATACAATTCCGAGTCGTATCAACCACATTGATTCTTCCTACTCATCACTGTCCGATCAGCTCCCTGAACTCCACTCCCCATTGCTCATTCCTTTTCACATCATCGACGAATGCTTCGAACTTCTGCATTCCGCCCGTGGCCGAGGCGCTCACTGCACTGCCAATTGCGACTGCTTTCGTCAGAGCAGCGACCGCACGCATAGTGCTCCTCCTCAACTCCGCTGCCCGCTCCAAATCTTGTTTAACCGTGTCCTTTGTGACAGGCGTACCCCGCATGGTCGTCTCCAGCGCAGGCGTCAGCTCATCCAAGTGCGTGATAAGAAGAGGAATACACAACGCGAGGGAAGAAAGACGGGAGACGAGCAGATGTGAAAGCACTTTGATTTCATCCGATGGATCAGAGAGTGCCGGAAGGAGATACGTGAGATAGGTCGGAAGGTCAAGCTTGTGGAGGCATGTGTCCAACTATTCGAAAGGTTAAATCGCAAGTCGGCGTGAATATCGGCGTTGTGCTTACTAGTGTGTAGAGCGTCTCCCAAGCGGTTTTGCGTGCTTCAAGTCCATCATCAACCTTGTGCGTCCATGGACCCATCTGTACAGTTCGGATAAGGTCCGGGTTGACCTTAGTCTCCGCGTAGAGGGTAGGAAGAAGGGCTTGCAGATGATCTCGAACAAGATGTGGCTTCGTCCGCGCGGCAGAGTTTAGCGCGGAAAGCGCGAGCCGACGGACAGTCTACATGGGAGAGGTCAACTCTATCCACAATCTCACATATAGGGAGCGATTGCGCACTATATCACTGTCTTTCATCAAACTCAAAAAGTCCATGATCAGCGGTGCGAGAAACTCGTCGTAAGCGGAAGAGCTTTCAGCGAACGTGTATCGAATTGCCGAAACAACCGTAGCACGGACGGCGGGATTCTCGTCGCGTATACATGTGTGGAGCTGGGGAAGGTAGCGCGATGGGTGTGTCGTCGTCAGTTTGCCCAGACATGCCGCGGCGACATTTCTCGTCGATTCTTCAGAGTCCGAGGTAGAGTTGTGGAACAGGGGTGTCCAAATAACATCTGCAACGGGTTCCAACTGTCCGTGAGAACAATGCGTCACGACCTGTAGAAGATAACACGTTTAACAGATGCTCAGTTCAGAGAGAATCGCTATATCCAACCTCCTTGAGAGCGTGAAGGGATAGAAGCCGCTTGGACGGGTCTTGCTCCGCAACCTTGAGAATTTCCGGGAGGAACTGGTGCAAGTTCCCGATAGCGATGTTTCCTTTATTACAAACTTAGCATTACAGGCCTTTTCTTTTTCAATAGATCTGCTCACCAGCCGCGAATGCAGCCGCAGTCCTTATCTCTTCCTCTTCCGCAGAAAAGTGGTTGATGGCATTGTCGAACACATCGTGTTGGATAGACATGTCACTGGCAAATATGAGATGACGCAACCACCAGTTGGCAAATACACTTACATGAAGCGACCCAGCTCTCCCAAGATCAGCAAACTGAGGACAACAGACGATGACTTGGCTTTCGACGATTTCTATTCATTCAAGCATTCGGACGCTGGCGGGTGGCACAAAACAAAGGATCGTACCTTGACAACCTTGGAGTACTCCGCAATCGTCCCGGCAGCGACACCTTGGGAACTCCTGACAACCTGCCCAACGCACTTTGCGATGTTGGTTGGACTTCCCTCCGCCTTTGCTGACTTCTCGACTCCAATGACCAGGTTGGGAACCACATGCGTCGCAATTTGCCTGTCTGCCTGCACCAGGGCAGAGAAGAAGGCACGTAGAGAGTCGAGAGCCGCTCCGGAAACCAGGGGCGAGTGAGCAATCTGATATATGTCAACGAGTAGTTCTTTCTCGACCACCGGGTATGTGATGGAAGGTGATAGTTCCAGAAGAAGAGCGAGAATGGAAAGTGCTTGCGAAAATAGAGAGATATCTGAAGTGCCGATGTAAAGCTTGATCTGAGGAATAAGAGAAGGTGGAAGATCGGCAGGTATTCCGGATTGATATCTATCTATCGCGCGTGTTTGTTGAGCTATCGTGAGGCTGTAGGAGATACTTGCCTTTTAAGCAAGCTGTCCAGGGCGGTGAAAACCTCTGGCTTTCCACCTCGTCCACTCTTCTTTAGTAGGACCATGATCCATTCTAAGCAAAAGTTGACCCATTGGTCACCGATATCAACGTCCCGAGCAACTTTTGTGACGACCTTGACTGCACCGGCAGTGTTGCCACTCGTGCGGTATATTGCTTGCCACTCCTTTCCACCCTTGGACTTCATCATATCTGTAGCGCATATCCAAAGGTCGGCCACGCAGTCTTCCGCACAACCTCGGACCTCCGCATCCGTATCGTGTGCTTAGCCGCTGAAAAGCTTCATTGTAGACCCGTTCGGTCCAGTCACTGTTCCTCATCGGTCGCATCGCATTTAGCAACGCAGAGAAGACACGAAATGCTTCAGATGCAACTCGAGGGTGACGCTCCCTCAGAGACTTGAGAAGAACAGACGTAAGTGTTGGTAGCGACGAGTTATATACTGAAGGTGCATGTGTCGAGAGGAAGATGGCAAGGAACGAGAGGCATGTTAAGTGTAATGTCGATGTTGTTGTAGTCGGAGACTGGGAAAGTATGCTTTTCGACGTGGCTACAATTGGTCCAACTTGGTTGGACAGAGATCCTGGTAACACACCAAGGAGAGTATAGAGTAGCTGGAACCCAGCCTGTACAGTTGCCGGTGCAGTCTTGGGCGGTTTGAGCTGACCAAGTAGAGCTTTTGACAACGCAGGGACCTGTGATCGTAGAAGCGTGTATGGAGTCTCCTCGACATCCATCCGCTCTTCGCTATTGCGCTTCCTCTTCCCGCGGGCAGTAGTGTCTCCATCCAAAATTTGGGGAAGGCCACCATACATACTTGTTTGACTCAGAAGTGTCACATAAGCGGCCCACACCTCGAGGCGAACCGTCTCTTCCCTGTCGTTAAAGCGTGATATCAGGACGGCAGAGACGGTCTTGTACAGAGAAACCAGCAATTCCGGACGAGTGACAATCACTGCTGATAGTAGCTTTGCCGCAGAACGACGGATCTTGTATGAGGTATCTTCAGAGTACCTAGAGATAATCAATATCACAGACTGAGTCTCAAACGTGTTAACGGACTGGTCGAGCTCTCCGTCATCGTCCTCATCATCGGCATCTGCCATTTCCTCGTCTTCCCCATCGTCATCACCAGCGTAATTCTTGCATACCGTCAGGAGTGGTTCCGTGATGCGAATCAAATCGAACTCACAGGGTCATACTTGATGTATTGAATCCCTACTTGTACCATGGAATCCACGAACGGTATGGCCTCTCCAGGAGACCTCAACAGCAAAGTCTCCAAAGCCTTGTATACGTCAGCAAAAACTAGAGACGTCTGGGCGCATATACGCTACCTGCAAGCATCCCTCCCTCAGATCATCATCGTCGCGTTTCACTGCCTGAAGTAGGCCAGGTACGATGTCCCCTAATGACGGCGTCAACTGTTGCGGTGATTGCCTGAAGATCGCGGCGACAAGGTTCACTGTGGTCCTCTGTTGCTCTACGTTGGCGTTCGCAGCGAGGAAAGGCAAAATGCTGTTCTGGAGTAAGGCCACAAACAAATCTGGTGAAGCGACAGGGACAAATTGAGACTGTGAATATGGCACGTTTTCTGAGAGCAGGACGTGAATATGTCAGAAGAGGAGCTATGGCGACGAGTGGTTGAGGGTTCAAAGAAGGATCCGCGAAGTGGGCTGGAAAGCGGGTGATGAGGATCGATAGTGTCGATAGTGTCTCCAGTAGCGTCTCGGGCGGGGTATCGGACTGGAGTGGATGTTTGTCAAAGAAAAAATTCCTCAAGTGATTATCGTACGTTAGAAACTTGTACAAGCAGCTGTGGCGTAAGCTTCGCACATGCTTTACCAGCGATCTTGCCGTCTGGAGGGAGTTCCGATGTAATCGTCTTTAGGGCTATGGAGTGGCGTCAAACCCATCAACTGGCACAATGCGAAAGTGCAAACCAAGTCCTGATATATCTCGTCACTGCTTGGTTCTTGACCTCAGAGATTTTGTCTTCGACGAGTTTAAGAACCTGACGAAGAACTTTGTTTTCAGTGGTCTCATCGCCGAAGAAGCTGTTTGGGTCCTGCTTGATTTCTAGCATTAGATCGTTCAATCCCATGAACCTGTCATCCAAGTTCGAAAACTCCAGAATCAACTAATCTGACGCGTCTAGGGCTGAAGTCCTGGTCGGTGCCAGTGGACTGCATCTAAAAATTCTAACGTGAACTGCTGGTGCGTACGCGACAAAGAGAACGAATACCTTTTCCACTAAACTATTCATTAGATACGTTTTCGTCATTTTGGAGGAGGGTCGGATGAAAGACGCTGGTGGAATTTCCGGCGCAGAGTCGCAGACAGGCCCGGGAGCCACCGGTGGCCCACTTGTTGATTGTGCACCGCCACCACCTGATAAGCTAATGACCCGTCTTTCGCAATATTAATCTGTCTACTTAAGTATAATATAGATAAAGCCCTCCGGGCGGTCCTGGACCCGGACAGTTACACAAGCTACATATATTACATTTTGAAACTTTACACATCTTCGCTGACAACTTCCTAGGTAGACCAGTCGACGAGGCTTAGCTGCTGAAGAAGACCACTTGTGTTGTGACGCATGGTGGGTCACGGTGAGTGAAGAAACACCAAAGCTTTAGGTTGATCATGAGCAATATAATCTGCAATATATGTTGACCGTCTATGATCCAATCAGCGTTCGAAAACATTGCTTACCAATAATGTGGTTGATTGATAATGATGGTTTTATCGGGAATGTGGAACATGTTATGTATGAAGTAAAAGATTCTTCATACTTGAAGGTGACTGTTTTGTCCTGTGGATAGTTCACTAGCGGTAGTTGTATTGAATGCAGAACAAAGAAGAATTCAACACACCGTTGATCCGACCTTCCATGATCACAAGAGGATAAGCGAGGCTGGCGCGTATACAGCATTTCATTCGACGAACTTATAAGAGAACAGCATGATCTTGTTTAATGTTAATTCAAAACATAGATGACAATTAATACATCTGTATCACGCAAGAAAACACCCTCAATAACGAGAGGACGAACATTTAGAATGGTGGATGATATGGATGGATTTTCCGCCATGGGGATATCGAGTGTGAAGAGTGAAGAGGAGAAGGACAACTACGGGCGAGACAAGAAGAGCAATCCGGCCATGTGCGAGACATAAACAAGGAATCCGACATCCATATTATGACAGAATCCAATGTTCGGCAACACGCGTGAAATGAAATATACAAATTAAGATGAGATTCAACCAAACCGTCCTAAGAAGGCAACATAGTGACCTAGTTATTCACACGCATTTTCACACGCATTATTACTTTGAAAGCCTGATCCCTACGGGTCCAGGAATATGCATACAATCCGTCAATAACAACATGGTGTACAGATGAGTATGAAAGTGAGAAAGAGAGATACACTAAATGATATAGTCAAAATGGAGAAAGTGAACTTTGAGGCAATTCTTCAAGGAAGGCGTTCAAAAGCCGACCTACTAGTTCATGAATCAAATGATTCATCACTGTCGGATTCCAGCCAGCCAGCATCATCCGACAGCAATTGCTGCGTGTTCTCGATGTCCGGTTTGATGTCTCCGTTCAGCGGTGCGAACCACTTTCTAACTTTGCTCTTCACCACACGGAACTCGACACACCAGAACAGCTCATCGTCCTGTGTTTACGTTATTACCGTGTACTTGGTAGATCAGCGTGAGTTTACTTACATATTTCGTCTTTCCTTTCTTTGCCTGGCCCACGACTTTGCCGCGGTACCATTGGTCATCGCTGGCACAGATCCAGACACTGTCACCGCTCTGAGGACAAATTAGTAATGGAATCATCAAATGCTCGAGGTTCTGGTGCCACTTACCCTGAAATGATATGGCCACGGCTCGTTGAGTTCATCAGGGTGCATTTCCGAAAATACCGAGTCTGCCCATTTGCCATCATCCCAGGTGGCGAGGTCGATGGGTTGTAACAGTACAACAGGACGCTCCTTCGCTATACCGTAATATCGTCCGTTGGCATTCGGACTGAAGGTCGTTGCGGGAGACATGGATGTAGATTAAGCAGGATTGAAAGAACTTGGAATGACATTGGGCATCGATGGTGGCCGCAGTCTCCAGCTCTACAACGTATTTGCTCGACTCGGCTTTCGACACACGAGCAGTTAATTCATGTAGCTTGGACTCTGCTTAGACACTGCCTCACTCGCTCGACGGATCTCGCGATCAAGTCTATCACCTGTCGAACAAAGCAGCGACTTGAGTCTGTGTACCTGCTTCTCGTCTTCCGTAAGCACCACTCCCCAAATGTCCGTGGCTCTCGACTGCGTGTGCTCGACGAAGACTGTCGCTGCTCTCGCGGCCATCAATGGCGTCCATGATCAAGATCCTTGAGGTAGTTAGGTCAGTGGTGGGTGTGTGCTTCGTGTCGGCGTCTGATTTGATGGATTTGGTGAGCAGGTTATCAAGGGAGTCGTGGAAGGAAGCGTTGGCAGCGGCGATGTTGCCTTGGATGTCGACATCGACTACTCGAGCGTGTTGCAAGGCCCAACGAAGATCGTTGACTGGTGTCTCTACCTGAGCCTTGACCTTGGTATCGTCCTCGGCGAGACTCTGGGACAACAGGTGGCACCATCATACACAGCGGTGAGGGCATGGAGGGGCGATTGGTATTCATGGCAATGCTGTCGAGAGCAAAGGGAAGGAGGACGGCAAGAATGCGTCGACGAGGCCGGACCTGTGCCAGCGGGATGAGGATAAGAAGGCTGTGAGTACGGAGAGAGTCTCACGAAGCGAGGATCGTCTCAGGAGCGTGGCCACTGGTCGACAGCACGTTTGTGAGCACGCGTGAGATGGGAAATATCCGCCCTGTTTGTGGAATTGTACAACGGGGGTTGAATGGCTGATGTGACGTATAAAGTTAGGACGGTCATAAATAGCAGAGATGAAACCTGCCTCGATTGTTGCCTCGCATGTCAAGTAATTCACTGATGCTCCCCAGGCGCGTCATGCGGATGGTCTTGTATGTACGGCCAGCATAGCAAAAGAACTATATTTTCTTAGCCAAGACGTGTATTTCACACAGCGAAACAGAGGTTGCAGCACTGAAGGTCATTCAGCCTCGGTTGTGGTAGCAAGCGAAGACAAGGTGAACAGCGCCGTGTATGAACGCCTGGGTCCAAGGTGCTCTCGGGAGACTGTTGTACGTACCCGTTGAATACAAGTGACGGGGGAAGGGGTTGGAGTGGGAGAAGAAAAATAGAGAAAGACAAGAGAAACGGATCCGTCCACAACAGTTACGAGAAAGAAAAGAGAAAAAGAGACCAAATAAACAAGATCCACATCCGAACAGAAAAAGAATGCCAGCCCATTGAGCACCTTCTCATGCTTTCCTCCTCTGCGCGTTCCGTCGTTCGCCCTTGACGCAGACGAACGTGACCAGGACATCCCCAGTGATGGTCAACCCGTGCGGCGTGATGTGGATTAACCCTGGGTTCAGTCGTGCCGAGGGCAAAAAGGTCGCTGTGGGGACTTGTTTGCTATCATTGCTCGCCATCTGCCAGGAAGAGATAAAGAAAGCTTATTAATGACTGATTTAATGCCCATATAACGAAAAAAGCGGGGTCCACACATACCAATGGTGAATCGTTCTCAAACGACTACTTGTAGGACTGTCCGTTGAGCGCCGTAAACTTCTTGACGTGACCGAGAAGCATGAAGACACTCATGAACTGAAGAACTTGCTCCGACAGACGCAGACTTCGCGGCCGTGCACGAAGACCGTACTAGGCCGCCCAGAGTGCCACCCCACGTGGCCAACCTCGGACTCGCTCAACCCATCTATGCTCACCTACTTGACTGTCGTCGACGACGACGGACCGAGATAGCTCGGCGTCTCGATCCGATACGACACACTCCCCTCGGACGAGACGAGGACAGTATTGAACGGACTCTCCTGTGCGAACGAAAAGTTCATGGTGGTTCGGAAACTGAGGGATCAGTCGATGACGGCGGGGTGGAGTAGAAAAGGATGTGCAGGGGCAGGGGCCCGGGAGGGAAGGGAGAAGGGAGGGAGAGGGAGAGAGCCGGCACGCCAGATCGAAGTTATGTTCGTCGTCGGCGGCGGCGGGCGGGCGTAGGGTGGGCAAGGGAGAGGGAGAGGCGGGCACGCAGGCACGCAGTTGCGCCGTCATCGTGTCCGTCATCGTCGTGTCGGTGCTCGTCGCGTGGCGTCCTCACTGTGACGTGGGGGTGCACTAGCGAGATCTGGCGCAGGGTGGGGAAGGGAGAGAGGCGGGAAGGGAGGCGGGCTCGTCGCGTTCGTCGTCGTCGTCGTCACGTCGAGGGGGCGTGCGCTGGCATGGCGGCGTGGACGGCGTCTGGCGTCTGGTGGGTGAGGGGGGGGGGGAGGGGGAGAGAGGCGGGCACCCACCTCGTCACGTTTGACGCTGTCGTCGTGTCGTCGTCGTGTGGCATCCTCACTGGCACTAGTGGACCTGTCGTCATCGTCACGTTGCACCGTCGTGCAATTGTGTTGTCACATTGTGGACGAGGTCTGGAGCGAGCGTAGGGTGAGTGAGAGAGGGAGAGGGAGACAGGCGGGCACGCTGGCGTGGAACTGCACGGGTACGCGACAACGTGTGGTCGTTGGATCATCGATCATCACTGTGGTGTCACGGGGCGTCGAACGTCGCAGGAAATGAGTCGCAGTGCGCAGTCCCCAAAGCGAAAAGAAGTCATACACCACAAAATCAACATAGAGCGCCTCACGTGCGCCTAACTTAAATACATGTCGGGATGGAATCACATCTAGGAACTAACCGGATAACAATCAAACTGATGATGAACATTCGGATCGTCGAAACAGGTATGGGTGAAGACTTTAGCGAAAGAGTCTGGAGCCACAAGACGGAATCAACCGAGAGCACTGCAACTCTAGTCTCTTGGTTGTGCATGTCATCAGATTTTCCTGCAGTGCAAGGCGGTGTCGAGTTCGACAGCGGCGACGACGAGACATGACAGCTTGATGGGTCGTGGAGTACTAGGAGGCGATGGCAGAAGGGTGTTGAGTCGGTGGTGCCATCTACAGTACATGTTTCTTTCGATCAGTGCAAAACTCCGGCTATGTTTTTTTACAGAAGCAAGTTCGTTTTCACATTTCCAGGTCAGCCAGAACGGGTGGGGGGTGTAGCACTCGACCACCGTAGCGCCTCGCTACCCTCCAAGGCTCTCTCCCAGCTCAGCAAGAAATTGATTTCTTTGGACGCAGCGACAGAAGACAAGTCTCGAGTGCGCTTTGTGACTGCCTGTACGGACTTGATCCACCCTGAGTTAACAAGGATTACCGTTGACTAGGTGATATGTGCGAGATGTTTGGTCTTCAACCCATCACTTAAGCCTGTACGTGGAGGTCAGTAATGATCAAAAAGGAGTAGAAATAATACTCCGCAACTAACGAGATGATCTTGCTCCGACGTGCTCTCTGTCGCCCGTTGACACATGTCACATGTTGAAGACTTGATGTGAAATGTGGGGAATGAAATACAAACCTAAGTTCACTCACCCCACTCACTTCCGAGCTGCATATAATCAACCTCTTCGGGGGGGACACCCTATATGAGAGTGCATGCGCACCGCGAGGGACGCACTGGACGACAAAAACAATGTGAAAA
This sequence comes from Leccinum rimulosum, assembly GCA_038091395.1. NCBI lineage: Eukaryota > Fungi > Basidiomycota > Agaricomycetes > Boletales > Boletaceae > Leccinum > Leccinum rimulosum. The sequence goes on along the minus strand of JBBPOJ010001451.1, from coordinate 648 downwards.
CAGGGAGCTTTCGAGTGGCCGTGACATCATTGATGCCGAGCTCAGGGGCAGGACAGACTCGGATGCATGCCAGTGGCTGTGGAACTGAAGACCGCCTGGGCGTACTACCAGCCGATGACGTGTTCGGGTACGACGACGCTGAGAATGCCAACGTGTTTCTCTTCGTCGGTGTCATCCCCGCCGCTAGGCTGAATAGTTGGGTGGTCCTCGTTGCGCATTACCTACAGCGTCGCGTGGCGCGGTCGCCAGGCAAGAAATTGAAACGTTGATGATGATAACGATGATAAGAAAAGTTGATCTGTAGGATCACTTCGATGAATAGTGCCGGATACATGCTTTAAAAGGACGAACGCCGAACAAGAAGTTGTCCAGGGCAAGAAGTAAGTATTCCTCGACCCTTTAGGGTTCCAGGTTTATCGGCCATGGCTTGATCGTGGTCGATGTAGAGATGAGTGTCGGTGATGCCAATGGGTGGGATGAAAGTGGGTGGGTGGGATGGGGAATGTGACGCGCCTGCGCTGGTGAACGCGGAGAGGGAGACGTGGAATGTCTTTGCCTTTGCGAGTGAGAGTCATAATCTAAGAGTATCTAAATCGTCCGATGATGTTAACTTCGTCGCATCCAGTCCGACCATTTCTGCTCTTGTTT
>JBBPOJ010001450.1:0-13570 GCA_038091395.1 Leccinum rimulosum | reverse complement strand
CACACATGAAATTTTGACAAGGTAATAGTAACTACAGGAATCAATATTTCAAACATCAGGCGCGTATCAGGAAGGTAATGGTAAGTTAACGGGCCAAAGTTTTATGTATCAGGCAGGTACAAGTGCCACAGCTACCTTTGTTGAGTTTGTATTGAAGGCCCGACTGTCACCACATCAAAACATCCCAAAAACCCAATATTCCAGGAGGTCGTCGATCTTGAGATTACTCACATGGTGTTATAAACGTCGAGTACATAGCAGGTGGGAAATAGTAAATACCATTACCCAATTATGCCCCCGGTGGGATCCTCCTATGGCGACGGAAGAGTCCAGCTGGACTACTTCTGGAAAGGCATTCGCGTGATTCTAATCCTATGTCGATCTTATCGATGAGGTGAATAATGTTGAAAATCAGCGTCGCATTATTAAATTGTTTACGGTAGTTAGTTACTGTTACTGCGGACCATTATCGTCGTCCGCGACGCCCCGTTCCCTGCTGCGCTCGACTGCACCCGTTTCATTATGTAAATGAAAGGTGGAGACTCTCCCTGTCGGATAAGTGCATACCAAGGTCGACCATGAAACGCGACGGCCAAACGTTCCCCAAAAACGAAGGTGAAATCGCCTAGTAACTTAGTCGAAGTTGACGTTGACTGTATAGCGTGTTGACACGACCTTATATGTAAGTTCAGATCCAGATCGACTCACAGTCCACACTTTTCTGGCAACGACGCGTCGGTCTCAAGATCTCACCCCTAGTAGACAAACTTGTACGAGTCCAAAATGACGGCAGGAAGTATACTGACACCGGAAGCCAACTTTTGTCGTTCCTCCTTGCCAGGGACGCGCTCGACAGCAGGTTGACAGGCAGGAACGATCTGGTGACAGCACGACAGCAAGATCGCTGCACTTTGAAATTGATCACACAAGTCCCTTAATGGTGGGTTGTGGATACAAAAAGTGGGGGAGCATATATGTTTGACTCAGGACAGGGTACTACCGGCACCGCGCTCCTTTCATTCCTCACCACCCCCTCAGTCATTTCCGTCGGACACCAAAAATGGCGTACAGAGATATACCTTTGGATAAGGCAGAGCTTCTATCAGTACTACTGGAATCTCTTCTATATGGTAAGGCCGATCGATCAATCGATCACAAGCATGGCACATTAATATTGAACCATTTTGGCACTAGGTTTCTCACTCTTGATGTTCGGAGGAACCATATGGGTGCTGTTCGTTCAGCGGGCCACTACTCGTGTGAACTATACGATGGTCACGACAGCATGTGCGCTGTTGCTGCTTAGTACAACGGTGCGCATTCATTCCGTTTTTCCCGGACAAGTATCGGGCAGTGGCTGACAACTTGTGCGTATACAGCATCTCGTAATCCACATCATAAGGGTCATGTCCGGTTTGATCTTTTTCCGGGATACCTATCCTGGGGGACCCATCGCGTTCTTCGCGAACTCTTCGCAATGGACGTTCGTGGCCAAGATATTCGTGTATATCGGGCAGACGCTGATCGGAGATGGCGTTGCCGTAAGCCTTGTTTCTGGCGAGGTGATCATTTTTGACGGCTCAAGTAAATTGCGCAGATTTACCGCTGTTACTTCGTATGGCAATCCAAGCTTGTCATGATTTTGCCTGTGCTACTCTGGTGCGGTTTCGCTGGCATGTTACAATTCATGTTTCCAGACGACCGAGATCATTGACGAGATTTACCAAAGTGACCGGAATCGCATGCCCGTATCTTCTGACGCAGACGGCCGCGCTCTTCGATGGGGCGGTCTCGCGATGGATCACAGCTTGCTGGGCGATGGCATTGTTAACCAATCTGACCGCCACCTGTATGTACCCTTCGGCGCATCCTGAGGAAACATTCTGAACATTTCTCATTCCGAACACCAGCTCTGTTGGCCTTCCGTATCTGGTATGTCGACCACAGGGCCCAAAGGCTGCGTGGCCACAGACAGTCCCAATCCCAATTGCGACCGATTCTACACATCATCCTCGACGCGGGCGTGATCTACTCCCTCGCCGTTTTGGTCGGGCTTGTCTGCTTCGTGAGTAAAACCAACGGTCAATACGTGATTCTAGACATGGTCAGTCGTGGTGCCCTCTCTCTACAATGTGACGAGTCTCGCTGACATGTTATCGGTTTGCTGCTAGATCCCGCCCATTATCTCCATCACGTTCTACATGGTCATCATCCGCGTTGGAATCTCCAAACACTCGATGACATCGCGGTCGGCAACCAACATACCGCTCGGATATACGGCCTCGCAGAACGGCGATAGCGCGGAGCGAAGGCGAACGCTGCAGGTCCACGTGAGCAAGCTGACCGAGAGCAAGATCGACAATGATTTCGACCAACGCTCGCCGTCGTACAAGACGAATCCCGTGAGTAGCCACGAGGATCATCCGACTCGGCCTCCGAGCCCGTTCAAGCTCGAGGGGAAAGGGGAGATGGTATGACAAGGAAGGACCGTCCACTGGATGCGGTCAATATTGCGTTCAGACGGTATTTCTCCTCGCTTCGGTCGTGCCGCCGCTCCGCTCCTTGTTTGCTCCCGCGTCTCTACGCTTTCATATTCTCGATCGCACCGTTTGGGTTTTTACGGGCTTTCCTCTTGTGATGAAGCTCTGTTTCTATACGTACCACAGGGGATTATTTTGTCAGGAAGCGTTTGATCCCCATGTGATATACGATGTTAAGTAGAATTACCTTGGGTGATTTTGTATGTTTTTTTTTTGGTTTTTTTTTTTTTTTGGTTTTAGGGAAAGAAGGGAAGAATATAGTATGAATTTAGAAACCGACTCCCCCGGTGCAGAACTGTTCTTTCGCTATTTTAGGTCCTGCTGAATGCTCGAGAAGCACTATAGTGTAAGACTGCATCTCGTGCCGTTCACCGGACCTGCCGGGTCAGCCTCGGGCCGACAACTTGAGTGAGGCACTCTGGCTTTCTTCGGCTGATTGGCGAACAATTCGCAATACCGCCAGCGTTGCCGTGGCCACGATACAGAACCGTGTGTATGGTTTCAGGCTTCACGAAAATCAAATTAATTAAACTGCAGGAAAACTGGAAGTTGGCAGGGCCAGCTAGATGAACCTACTCCTGACAGTCGGAGGGAGAGATTGGCAGGGGAAAATGCTTGCAAGGGGTGGGAGGCATGGCAGTGACATAAAGGAACAGGGATCTTGCACGTAAAATTGATCGGCACGGTTGCCGATCAATGTGTCTCAGGTAAGACGCGTTTGATGTGGTGCGGGGCCATAGTTTATGTGCGAAGAGGGATGCTCGGGCTGTCTAATCTGCTTGCTCGTCCGTCTGGCGCCCCTCTCCGAGGATTAGGGCCGCACCACCGACACGCTCGGGCGACGATGTACAGTACGCAGGTAAGGGAGCGGGATAGATAGCGGTTTGGAGCTTGCGAAAGATCTCATCAGGGGGCACCGCTACCCCGACCACTGCCCATTCAAGGCTGTTTAGAGTACCAGCTGCCAATCTTACACCCTATGCGGGGAGTTGGCCAGCTTGCAGAGGCAACTAGGGCATGCAAGGGGCGTGACCCCAGATGGATTGGTTGCAATTCGGGATGCACGAGTGGAGAGGAGGGATACTTCCTACTCGAGGGAATGGGAGATGGAGGAAAGGGAAAGGGAGGTGAATCCCGGCGAGACCCTTTCCGACGGCCCGGCGGCGACGGGTTCCCGTCGGCACTTTGGCGCTGCCATGCGCCACCCACGGTGACACCGAATAGCATTCGAGTGACATAGAGCTTGCTCACAACTCGCTTGCAATAAGCTCCCGAAACCAGATCATATCGAGGAGTCTTTCGCAGAACAAGAAGAACCTCGAACAGCCGTCGAGGTACTGGCAGGATCCGTGCGAACCTTGGTTATGCTCCGAGAAAATAGCCAACGCGTCCAGGTCAGCGTTCTTGGGTTTGTGCTTCTAGACATTCGAAAAGGTGAATATATACACACCTTTTTGCTATGCCTGTCTGTTGCGACTGCCACCGTGCGAACCATCCTGATTCAGGGTCGATGTTTGAGGTGGCGCTGCGCTACCTGGTAATGGCCCTCAGGCTCGATGTCTTGAAGTTGACTTGCCAAGGGCCTGAGCGCTAGCCGCCTGACACGTTCTGACAAGATGTATGATATACCCAGCCTATGACGCGACGCGATTAGGATTACCAGCTGAGACCATGGGGTTCGACTCCCCCTGTTGCCCAAAATTTATACCGGCTTGCCCTTAACCCCTAGTCAGTGGAGTGGGTTGTTTCATTGCTTACTTGTTTTATTTTTTGCCCGGGAGAGGAGGGGCAATTTTCATAGATGAAATTCTAGCAGGGCTCGTAGTAGCATCTGTACACTATTTACCGTACGATTACAGCACTGGTAATATTGTCCCCGATATCTAGCCCCCACCCTGAATAGCATCCTCAATATGTTGCTCTAAGTCCATCGGGGTCACCGGGGTTATTCAGCAATATATGCGCTGAGGGGGTATTGAGGGGAAGCGGGTTGGTAGGATGCAGCAGCTTTACCAAAGGTGCCCCCCAAGTATCACGACAATACTAGTACCGATACTGAACAAGATGGTACCTACCTTTTCCAAGAAGTAAAAGGTATGTGACTTATCTGGGGGTCTCATCGGATTCTTGAATCCTGACACATGTGTGATGATTTAGGTCACCCAAGGGATCGTACATTTTCCTCAAACTCTGGGCGCTGGGTCGCGCTGCAGATGCAGACGTCCTTGGGAAGCAGGTGCCGCCCTCGCCGTACGTGTCTGCGTCGGACGTCGCGCTGTGTACCGGGCCGGATTCGACGGTGTGGAGATACACTGCGGAAACGGTTACCTAGTTCCTCCAGACGGTCTCCAACGCGTGGAGACGAAGAAAGCCACACGAGGTTTGGGAGGGAGATCGTCAAGGCGGTGTTGACGAAGATCGGATTGGCTTTCGGATCAGTCCCTGGAGCATTTATCAAGATGAGAGGTCGTCCGAGCCGCAGGGATCTGCGCGCTGTTCCAGTTGTATATTCACGTCTGTGTTTTGCCGGACATGAAGATGGAGAATCCTTGTCCAACCTTTGCATACCTTGCTACTGCTGAGTGCTCTGCGTGACGAGTACGCGAGGCTGGCGTATCTGCATACGCCGGTGGAGCCTCGCATTTCTGGGTACGACGAAATAAACTTCCATTCGAGCGAGCGCAACGAGTTTTTGAGGGAGATCTAGAAATGTGGTGAATGGCTGGCGAGAATACCCGCGAGACGGGGTTGCGGTATGCTCAGCGAGCTGCTCTACGTAACACAGGTGAGTGTTGTTGAATTTTTAGGACTAGTATTGCGCTCACACTCATTCTAGCCTGATCTTCCTGCGCGGCTACAGACGAACGTGGGGACTGTTCAAAGTATTACCTGCCGGGAAACTTGACATCCTTCGGATACGACGATACTAGATAGGCCGTTTGCACTTGCCCGAAGTTCCTAGAGAATAGTTGTAGATGTACTTACTCATCCCCGACTGTTGTGGGCATAAATGAGGCTAAAACGGTTGGCATGGTTCGGCAGCAGTAACTACTAGTCTTTAATCTCGGATGCTTGCAACTTCGACCCGGAACTTGAAGAAATAATTTTCATTCGAAATCAGGTCTGAACGTTCGCAAATACTCAGCCTGCCGTCATGACGACCACCTCCTCGTGCTCACCCTCCTCCTCGGCCGTCACAATCCCAATACCCGGAAAATCCATTCTCAAACGTCCAACACCCACACAGACAGGCATTCTCAGTCGTATAAAGGGTTTCTTGCCCTCCCAACCTACCCAGCTTCCCACCGAAGATGCGACGAAACCGCTCAAAAGAGCTCATTTCATCCTTCCGCAGCTCGCGACCGTCTACCCGATATCGACCCTCAATCCACCATCGACCCCATCGCTCAAGGACGAAAAGCGAACTGTCGAAGAGAAGGAGTCAGAGAGACGAAGGCGGATCGTGAGAGGGAACTCGATAGGTCCGGACGAGACGGAGGAGTGGTGGAATCTCGACAAGGTCGAGTCGTTTTACAGAGAGTGCTGCGCGTCGAGAGAAGAGGAGCTGGATCCTGCGGTATCCGCTGCGTTCAAGGTGTCTATTCTCCTTACACCGCGGCGAACGCGCGCGCTGACTTTTTTTTTTTCTTTTCATTCCTAGCGGGCATCCACGACGAAACCTCGTTCAGTGGACCTGTCTGGCGTGCAACTCACCCCGTCAACCGCTGCTATTCTGTCGGATGTGTTCAACATCGAGTGGGGACTTCGCAAATTGACGCTGAGGGAATGTGATTTGGATGATTTTGTGTGTCGATTCCGTTCCTTCCCCAGTAGCCGTGCTAATCCTCGCATAGAAGTTGAAACCGATACTACACGCGCTCCTGATTCCGGGATCGCTCGAGTACTTGTCGGTCGCATCCAACCGTCGGCTCAAACCGCCCGCGTTCAAATTGATAGGTGCATATGCTTCGCAGGTGCGTCACCACCACCTGTCGAGGAACAGTCGCTAATATCTGTATGACAGGCCAAGAGTTTACAATTTCTCGATCTTTCATCCACTGTCCTGGACAAGAAAGCCGTCGACTACCTCGTCGTGTGCCTGACCACTGCCCCCGAATCTGGCCTCGTTTCGCTCCGCTTAGACGATTGCTCGCTCCGTCCAAACGGGCTCGAAGTTCTTGGTGAGTGTCCTTCTACCGTGACTCTGCTTAAGCATGACACCCCCCTAGCTCGCGCGGTCCGGACATCGTCCTTGCGAAACATATCTCTCCGACACAACAAGGTAACAGCGACGGGCGGTGGTGCCGTAGCGCTCGCCCTCATGATCCGTGATTACCCCGATGTCGTACCAGGTTCCGGCCTCAGCGCGCCCGCAATCCCATTGCTATCCACGTCTCCCGCGTCTTCTATGTTTGCTTCCCCACCGGCCTCTCCACTCCCCAAACCTATCTACCTTCCCCCTCCGACGCGCACCGAACCGATACCCCCACCTCCACGACACCCGTCTGCCCTAGGACATCAAACGACTTATACGCCATATATCCCCCGATCAAAACGTACCGCCACGACACAGCCTCCGAATCCGCTTTCCGCTATGGGCCAGCCAGTCCCCATCATCACATCCAACTCGCATGGAGGGGTTACGACCCGACATCCAGCGCCAGCCCCCGCAAGGACCGAGGGAGTAGGTATGAATGCAGCACCGGCGCGCCATGACGATGGCCCTAGTGCGGCATTGTTGGACAAGGTTCGCGCGTTGGATACCTTGCCGCGATTAGGAGCACTTCGGACGCTCGATCTGCGAGGGAATGATCTTCGGGTACGTCGTGCCGCTGCGTGCACGTGTGTGGCGCGCGCGCTGATGCCGTTTTTTCAGTCTGGGGTGACGTACCTCGCACAAGTGTTGAAACGGAATCGAACGCTAAAAGTGCTCAATCTGAGCGAGAACAAGCTGGACGTCCAGTGTCTGATGGCGATCGCTGAAGCTCTCGTGTGTCTCGTCTTTTATTCTATCATTCCTTTTCTGCTCAAATCTTTCGACTGCTAGAAATATAATTTGAGTTTGGAGACGCTCGATCTGAGTCGAAATCCCTGTTCGGGGCCGGCCCTCGAAGGCGTACGTTTTCCCACTCATCTCCAGCTCTCCTCTGACGCCACCTTTTCAAGATCCAATCGTTGCGCACAGCGTTTACGCTTAACACGGCCCTCAAACGTCTATTCCTGTCCTCCACCCAACTCACATCTCAAGGCGCCATCGCCCTCGCCGAGTTCCTCCCCGAGTCGGCGTCTCTCCTGCATCTCGACCTCACCTCGAACAACATCGATTTGGCGGGAGTAATGGCGCTCAGCAAGGGTCTGAAAGCAAATCACGTCATGCGATGCCTTGATGTGAACATACCCCCCGACAATGAAGAGTTTGCGAGGATCTGTCGCGATATTTTGAATACGTGTGTGAGAAACACGGAGGAGGCGGAGAGGGCAGCACGGGGTGCGGGTGGGGCTGGTGACGGACACGGACACGGACACGCGAACGGGCATGGTCACCAAGGTGGAGCACCCCCGACGAGCGGGAAGGGGTCGAGCAAGAGCGTGTGGGGGTTGATTGAGGAGAGCGAGCTGGCGAGGTCGATTCGGATGGGAGATGAGCTTCATGGCAAGGTGCGTTTGCGTTGGAGTTGAGGTGATGAATGAACTGATGGGACTATCTCTTTGCGCTGTAGACGGACTCGCCGTCGCGTGCGGAAGCGCTGTTGGCGCAGATCCAGGTTGAGATCGATGAGGGTGGTGCTCGACAGGCGAGTTCGGGTGCTACTGCTGGCGCGCGTATAGGATCGTGGATGGGGACCAGAACGGAACACGAACTGGAGTTGGAATCGGAATTAGTTGAGCGGGCGCGCGAGACTGTCGAGGCTCTGACGGCTCAGATCCAATCGAGCTCGGCGTCGGGGGACGAGAGCAAGTTGGAGCGGTTCCTCGGGTTGTGCGATGGGTTGAACGCCGGGATCGATACGCTCACGTCGCGCGCGGCTCGTCGGTCAGCCATGCGCGGTCTTGGATTGAAGACCGAGGGTTTGCAGAACGTGGTTGTGAACGTGGAGACGACGGCGCACGATAACGAGGACTTGCCGCTGACGCCGCGGGTGGACAAGGGCAAGGGGCGTGCGGAGCCTGAGCCCGAGGAACCCGAGAAAGTGTTGAGTCCTACGTTCATGATTGCTGAATCTGAGGACGAGGATGAAGACGAACATAGATACCTGGACGTGGAGGAAGGAGACGATGAGACGTGTGTGCAGGTGACGTCGCCCACGGATAGGTACGTTCGTTTCCGGTCAGGCGATGTTGATAATTTCTAATCGGGACCTTAGGTCGAAGAGCTGGGTCGAGGAGGAGGGTGAGATATTCCGCAAGGGAACGGTGTTGCTCGGTCCGGAGGAAATGGAGGGGGAGTATGCGGGTGAGGATCTTCGACGCGAGGTATGTCGAACGTGCCTCTACCCATTCATTTCCCAAAACTCATCGCTCGCGATTCCATAGCTCCTGGAAGCGATGGTCGAGCGCGCACCGCCGCGCGGCATCATCGATGACTACGGGCTAGAAGTCGGCGTCAGTGTGCAATCGCCGCCGTACGACTATGACGTACTCCCGCCCTCGTCGCCGGCGACGGAGGACCGGACACAAGCACAATTCAACAAAGGGGGACCGCTTTCGCCGCCGCGGGCGTATGTGTCGACGCGAACACGACCGCAGGGTGGGTCAGACCTGCCACTGACAATGGCGACGACGAATTCGCCCGGTGCGTCACCGTTGACTTCGCCGATTTCGCCGACGTCACCGCGTGTGCATGGGAGTGCGGGGAGACCGTTTCCGTTGTTGAGGAGTTCGTCGTAGGCGTTTGGTCGTTGTTTGTTTGCTTTATATTCATCTTGGATGGAATGCCGCTTTATCTACTTACGTGTGGGTGTGATGCCTGGTCTGAGGGTTACTTTCTTGGACCTGAGGACAGTTAGATATGTATACAATTTCGTTTTCTGTTTGTCACGCTTTATCACGAGCTCCCACTTGACTGACAACCATCCAACCGTGTACTACACGGTACACGTTCCCTGGGGCTCAGGATCATTTTCCGTGCTCCCTGTCTGCCTTCGACCATGCTTTCGCCCACTTCACTTGTCCCCTTCCGTCAGCTTCCTAAGTGTCTCCCTCACAGACCACCGGGTCAGGTTCCACGTGCATGCGCAAGCGATCCACCTCCAACGCACACATCGTCGGGCAGGGGTCGGGAACATGTTTCAGCCTTCTTTCTCTGCGAGTTGATGGTCCCAATAATAATGCTGCACCTCTGGATCAGATACAGACATAAACAAGTAAAACTAGTCGTACTGTCGAGGGTGTGCAGATATGCATGACTTGCCGAGTTCGACATCCGTCACGATCCGGCGTGTAAACAAGCCCAGCCTGGATATTCACTTGGTGATCATGCAGCGTTGTAGGTTTTATCGAGTATGTACACTCATCCATCGTATCGAGGTGAAAGTGGATGATTCCACTAGTCGTCGATGAGAGTGCAGTGGGCTAGTAGTATTTCCGGTCTGAGGGAGGGTGTTGGAGTACACCCAAAGTACACCCATCTAGTAGATACGATTAGTAGGATTCTGTCAATAATTACATTTCCTTTCTTGGTTACCACGCGCGGCTAGCCTCATCCGCGGCCGGCGTCTAGTTCGCAGATTCCAGTCGTACCACGTCGGCTGGAGGTAAGCTACTTTGATAACCTCGTACCCTTACGCATTTCTTACTTACACGTATACTAGTTTAACCCACCTCATATCGAGTTCATTCTGCTACGACATGAGCAACCTTGGAAACCCGAAGTTACTGAGTCGCCAGCTTCTCCGGGATCTCGCAGATCTAAACAGATCCATCTCGATGTTTGAGCAGGCTGTCGGTCTCACACCCGATGGCCATTTTGACAAACCACGTCGGTTGATAAACCTCGGGAACTCATTACATTGTCGTTTTGAGCGTCTCGGAAACCTCGAGGATCTAAACATGTCCATCTCGATGAGAGAGAAGGCTACCATCTTGACACCCGATGGCCATCCAGACAAGCCGGCTCGGTTGAACGGCCTCGGGATCTCATTGCTGACTTGCTTTGAGCGTCTCGGAGACCTTGTAGATCTAAACGGGTCCATCTTGAAGCATGAGGAGGCTGTTTGTTCGACACCTGATGGCCATCCAGACAGGCCGGCTTGGTTGAACGACCTCGGGAGCTCATTACGTCGTCGTTTTGAGCGTCTCGGGGACCTCGCAGATATAAGCAGGTCGATCTCGATGGTTGAGGAGGTTGTCCGTCTGACACCCGACGACCATCTTGACAAGCCGGCTCGGTTGAACAACCTCTGGAGCTCACTATCAAGTCGCTTTGATCGCCTCGGGGACCTCACGGATCTAAACAGGTCAATCTCGATGGTTGAAGAGGCTGTCATTCTAACACCCGACGGCCATCCAGACGAGCCGGCTTGGTTCCACAACCTTGGGAGCTCATTACGTCGTCGCTTTGAGCGTCTCGGAGATCTTGCAGATCTAAACAGGTCGATCTCGATGGTTGAGGAAGCTGTCTGTCTAACACCCGACGCCGGCCATCCAGACAAGCCAGGTTGGTTGAACAACCTCTGGAGCTCATTACGTCGTCGCTTTGGGCGTCTCGGGGACCTCGCGGATCTAAATAGGTCGATCTCGATGGTTGAGGAGGCTGTCTGTCTGACACCCGAAGGCCATCTTGACAAGCCAAACCTGTTGAACAACCTCGGGAGCTCATTACGTCGTCGCTTTGAGCGCCTCGGGGACCTCGCGGATCTAAACAGGTCGATCTCGATGGATGAGGAGGTTGTCCGTCTGACACCCGACGACCATCTTGGCAAGCCGGCTCGGTTGAACAACCTCTGGAGCTCACTATCAAGTCGCTTTGATCGCCTCGGGGACCTCACGGATCTAAACAGGTCAATCTCGATGGTTGAGGAGGCTGTCTGTCTGACACCGGACGGCCATCCAGACAAGCCAGGTCGGTTGAACAACCTCGGGAGCTCATTACGTCGTCGCTTTGAGCGTCTCGGAGACCTTGCAGATCTAAACATGTCCATTTCTATGAACGAGGAGGCAATAAACACCACTCCCGATGGACATCCCGACAAACCAACCTTATTGTATGGCCTTGGGCAGGCATTCAATATCCGTTTTACGCACTCTCGTGATTCTTCTGATCTCTCTGCTGCTGCTTTCAACTTTTCAATTGCCACTCGTGCTTCCATCGGTTCTGCTTCCGCTCGCTTTCGTGCCTCTCGCGCCTGGATTTCCTCTGCGCAACTTCAAGGAAATACCACTGGTCTCCTTGATGCATGTGCTTCTTCTCTCAACCTTCTCCCACAATTAGCATGGCTCGGACTCCCAGTCACCGAGCGTCATCGTCTACTTGTGGAAGCAGCACATGTCACATGTCACTCAGTTGCCTCCGCTCTTGAAGTTGGTAATCCTGAACTGGCTGTCGAGTGGCTCGAGCAAGGTCGTTCCATTGTCTGGACTCAGTTCCTGCAGCTTCGCACTCCAGTTGATGACCTAGCTCACGACCATCCTACCCTTGCTTGTCAGTTCCGACAAATCTCGCAGGAACTAGCACATGCTAGTATTCGGGACAATGCCGCATTCTGCCAGCCAGCACATATTTCAGTCGCTAACACTCGATTGTTCGAGATGGGCACTCAAAGACATCATGATCTTGCGCTTAGACGGGAGAATCTCCTCCTTCAGATACGATCCTTGCCGGGTTTCGACCGATTCTTGCTTTCGAAGACGATCAAGCAACTTTCTGCCTTGGCAATCTCTGGACCAGTCGTTTACCTGACAGCCAGCAAAGAAAGATGTGATGCACTGATCGTTATGGCGGAGTCGGAGAGTGTCATCCACGTCCCCCTTCCAGACATTCGCTATATACATATGGAAGTCTTGCGAAGAATGCTCCACGCGATACTAAAGCGGAACTGTCTTCTTTTCTCCCGCGATGCCCTCTACGAACTCATTTCATCTGAAGATATAGACCTCTCGAGCAAATTTCTCGATTTGTTTCTGGATGGAGATTTCACTGATGGTAGTGACCGGGCAGAGAAACCGACGAAGTCAAAACAATACAATAAATATACTCCGAACGACTTGTATCAGATCGTTCTGAAAAATCTTTGGACTTATGTTGTAAACCCCGTTCTCCAGGCACTCGGTTTTTGGGTACGTCGTTGATATAAAGTCTCAATGTCGATCCATCCCAACTCAAGATTTGCTTCTTCTCAGAGTCCGCGATCTAGCACTGATAAAATGGCCCGTATTTTTTGGTGTCCAACTGGCCCTTTTTCCTTTTTGCCCATACACGCTGCCGGCCTTTATGACACAGCCGAGCCGGGCACAAAACTTTCTGATTTTGCCATATCTTCCTATTTGCCGACTTTGACTTTGCTCGCATCGTCACCTCAGAATAGCTTGCATGACCCTTCTTCCACACTTCGCCTACTTGCCGTCCCTCAGCCACCGACAGACGGACTTAATTCACTGTTCTCGATGAAGCACGAGATTGATTCCATCGTCGAATCATCCAAGAAATCCCCTCTGGTAACACTCCAGAACTCTGATGGCACTGTCGAGGACGTCACGGAGAAGTTGAAGAATACCGACTGGGTCCATTTTGCATGTCACGGAATACAGGATCCCAAGACACCGCTCGACAGCGGGCTGTGCCTAGCCAATCATCATCGCTTGAAGCTCTTGGACATTATGCAGTTATCGCGCCCGCAAGGTGGACTCGCATTCCTTTCTGCCTGTCAGACTGCGCAAAGAGATGAGTCGTTTTCGGAAGAATCCGTTCATCTTGCAGCTGGGATGCTTCTTGCCGGGTATGGTAGTGTCATCGGGACGATGTGGTCGATAATGGACAAGGATGCACCGAAGGTGGCAAGGGACGTGTACGAGCACCTCTTTCGAGATGCTAG
>JBBPOJ010001449.1:0-13573 GCA_038091395.1 Leccinum rimulosum | reverse complement strand
CACGCGCCGTACCGTCTGGACCTAAGACGGGAAGTCGTAATGCATGGGTTCGGTCCCTCGACTTTGCCGACTTAATATGTCTCCTACATGAAAGAGCGGCTTCCCAACCACACCCGTCGACTACCATATCCATATCTCACCAATTCTCCAGCATGACCTACGTGCACTGAGCACTCCTGGGGAACAAGATAAGAATTTTACAGCATCCAAGGTCCTCATCAGCCTCACGAGCGATTATAGTTTTGAGTTTCGCAAAGGTATGCATCTTCATGTCCGCTTTTCCGACAACCAACTGATACGATCCTGAACACGAACAATATCCGCGCTGTCGGATCGGATTTGCTTTCATTTCGAACAATCCATGTCCTGTTGGGCAAACGATTTCTCACTGGCGCCAATAATCCGGACCAGCTCTATCTCTATCGCAGCCCTGGTGTACGCGCGACCTGTTCCAGATGGCCTTGAAGTAACTTGGCAAGCACGATGACTGAAATCGGTGACATGGGAACAGAACCGTTTGAATTCTGCAAGCATCTGTATGAAGGTTGCCAGGTCAGTCAGAATGCGCGTCTACCGGGGCCTGCGAACGAGGGGCCTTGCAGAGGAACGGGGACGCACCCCCACTCGAGCGAGGGGAGTTCCTTGGCTTCGATCTCGATCCTTCAACCGAACTGCGGGTTCTTGAAGCTACTGATGAGCGTGTACTCGATGATGCCGTCACGTATGGGCATGGGCTCAAAGTTTTCGACGCAGCCAGGGTGCACGTCCGAACGAGAAGACACCCTGAGTTAAAGACACACGAAACGTTTCCCGGAGCGACATTGAAAGCAATAATTTAGCAGGACCGGGGAAAGATAAAAACCCATTAAACTACTAAGCGAAATCACGTCACAGAACGATCCGGCCATGGTAAACCGCTATAAACAGGATCCAGGAATTCGGGAGGTATGCACCACATTTTCGCTCAACTTGCAGTGATAGGTTCGGAGACGTACAAGTGTGTCATGTCAGTCTTGTCTACTGCCTCGCGTTCACACCTTAAACCAATTGTGCTTCCACAGTACTCATTTCATAATTTAGATCGGAGAGTTTCCTGAGTCTTCTACATAAGTCTTAGTTCTGTTCACTTGGCATTTGAGGTAGGGCCCGGGCTCACCGGTCACAGCCGTCAAATATGTCGGTGGCCCATCATATTTCCGGGGCGCGGCGCTCATTTCACGGCGTCCGCCTGTCCTGATACATCGAACAGCCTCTCATCCTCATCAGTGACAAAATGTTGTCCGCTCCGCTCACACAGAACCCGAGTTACTTAATGTGCCACCATGTATGTAAACCCTTTAAACTCGAGGTTTAAAATTAAAGTTCCCGGCCACAACTTTCTGCAACGTGGCTTCACATGCCTATAAATAAGTGTACGGCACCTGAAGGTAATGTTTTTCCTTGATGCGGCGGTCCGTCATCGAGTCCAGCGCTGTCCAGCGCTGCGGAAGCCTGCACCATTTCTATAAATGGCGCATGCAGCCACGCGACGATATTGGCGAGAATCAAATTGAACGCCGAGTTCTTTGTCGTGTGAGGTGAGTAGGACGAAGGCGCCACAAACTGTATCGATTCCCGCTCGGCTCCCTTGATTTCCTACAACAAAGCATAGTGTATCCTTTGTATAACGCGCGCCTAAGAGGCCTGGCAGTTCTGGTCGTCGTTTTCACAGACATGAGACAGGCAATGAAGGTCGTCGTGGGACTCCAGAGTCCAGAGGCCGCCGTAGAGATGCACGCGCGATGCTTGGCTGACAATGGCAGAGCGATCCGCGGACATCGACGTTGCAAATTGTCCCAATCATTGTGCGTGTCCGCGGACAAAGAGAGCGGAGAAAACACTTCAAATCAGAACTATTAGTGGAATGTTGGTGCAGCGGCATCAGATCGTATGCCTGAGTTTGAAATCTCGTAGGCACTTTTTCATCAGACCTGTATGCTGTACATTGGAAGACGAGGGCCCGCCAATTGACCCTCCTGCCCATTTCCCCTGGGTTACCATGGATTGCCAGGATTGGAACGTTATTGGAATTAATGCGAGTGCTTCATGGATAACGTATTCCGAGTGGGCACGAACGTACGGTAAGTTTAAGTGATGCTGAGTTCAATGTCGTCTTACGGAACCAGTATTGGTGTAGGTGAAGATTGTCCATGATGGTTTATTCTTGGCTTTTCTGAAAGGGCATTATCATCATCAATTCGGAAATATCGCGAAATATCTGAGAACCGGTCCAGAATCCACTCAGATCGTCCATTTCTTGGCGTGTATGGCTATGAAGCAGCATCGCGGCGAATGAGTTGGAAATAGTTCCTCTCGTACGTCCCTATTTCGATCTTAGTTGCAACAATTCCGCTGCGTGAGCCAATCACATTCCTATCTCATACTTGGTTCACGGAGTGAATTTGTTGGCAGTTTCCACCTCCTGTCGTGGTTTCCCGGTATGTCATTCAAGTGCCTTCGCAAGCAAAGGCGCGCATACACGAGGCACTACCTCGACTCAGATCGGCTGTTTGAAAATGTTCTTCGGAGATTAATCACTTCGTGTCAACGTTAAAATAACACATATGCATGACAGTCGACTGGCGTTATCGCTCGCTGTATGACACACCACGGAGCACAACATATTGGAGAAAGATATGGAAGCACTGGTGGACACATCTGGGACAACATTTTTTGGTACGCCGCTCCGAGAGATCGTAAGATCGTTTTCCCACATATGTTGTAACTGTATGGGATACAAATCATCAGCACTCACAATGTTCCGCAGTCGAACTCCGTCTTGTTGTCGGTTTCCCTCTTCATAATGTTCAACCCAGCGGTACAGGAAGCGCAAATAGACGCCGTAGTGGGGAAGGCCTGCCGACAACATGATGGAAGATCGACCTTTGTTGCACTACATAGATGCTATTTTCTGAGAAACGCTCAGACCTTTCCCCACTAAGCACTTTGTGAGTCATCCATCGGGGTTTGTTTTTCTGATCCATCCAGCGATGACTCACGCGTCCGTGGATAACGACGTATATGATGAGTTCCATATCCCAAAGGATAAATAGTTGGCAATTTTATGCATGGTCGAGCATCTGTCGACGCCACATTCAGGTGCAATCCTTTTACAGAACTCCACATTCTTTTGAAACAGGTTTTGATACCTGCTCCTTGGACCAAATCGATGGGACACGACAAATCCATAGTCTGTTTCACACAGACTGTGAGACAATTCCCTCACAAGGACCTGAATGATCCACGCAATCAATCGAAGATTCAAGAGCGGGCCAGGGAACGGGGAAGGGGCGCACATCCTGGCTCGTGACCGCACTTCGCCCTAAAAAGAAGTAATGACTGTCTTCCTGCCCAAGGGTCTGCCTACGGGAGACTAACAAATCCAGGTACCCCAACCCACATGCGTTCCTCCCTGAGCGATTTTTCACTGATCGGTTCACTGAAACCAAACGACATGGAACACATCACGTTTGGATTCGATCGACGCCTCTGCGTTGGGAAACACTTTGCAGACGTTCGATGTGATTAATATACTGGAGCCATTAACCGAGAATTGGGTAGAGATCCCGAGATACTCGGCCGGCCTCGCTATGTGAATTATGAACGAGAAACGCTCTTCTTTTAAATTGAACATGAAGCTTATCCCATGTGCAGTTATCCTCTTCCATACATGTACAGGATCTTGTCCCAGGATTGTGGGAATGGACGCCGAGAAAACGGAGCTGATCGCTGTTAGCACTTGGTGCGAGGTATCAAGTCATGCACTTGCGAAATATCTTGCATGCATCTGGAGACCAGTCTCAGAAAAGTTACATAAATCCACATGTAATAAATACATCCGTTCTGAAGTGGTGATCATGCGATGAAAAAGGAATAGCTAGTACATTGGTAATCGAGATCATTCAAGTTTTGAGAAGGTGAGAAGGTGGACGAGGCAGCGTCACTATACCAAGAACATGTCATCACGAGCGAGTCCACAGATCCGCCGATCAACAAGAAGCTTATCGAGATAGTAAATTTCCAGGCGCAGAGGTGAAGATGGCCAACCCCGGCATCGCTTCCATGTAATCTGTGAAATGCAGCACCGCATTCTTATTCGACCGTATCGTCAATCGCTTCAGTGCACACCGGGATCGCCCGACCATCTCCATAAACGCCGCGTGGGGCCATGCGTCGCGCTCCCGATAACAAAAACAAACGTCCAAGTCCTCGAGCGCGGGAAGAGTGAGCGCGTTGAAGATGGAGTCAAGTCCCGATCGAATCACTTTTATTTCGATACGGCGCAGGGTGGGGTGTGTTATCGAACCTGGTGGGAGTCCGCGCAAGGCTGCGAGTTGGACATCGTCTGCGCAAAGACACGAGGCGACGAGGGACTGGAGCTGACCACAGCGCGCGAGGAGCTGGATGAACAATGTGCTATTGAACAAGGCAAAGTGCATGTTCAGGTCGACCAAGTTACCCCAGGGCAGGTCGATCCCATCGAGGGACTGCAAATCTTGGCTGAGGTTATGTAGAAACGCTAAACGGAGGTATTTTGCAGATGCAGGGAGTCGGATGGAAAGGGTATCTCGATGAGTGGTGATTCGGAGACGTTCCAGGGGCAGAACGAACTTGGCCTCGTCGTCTGCACAAAAGATAGTGGGGATAGAAGGTCCGTACCACCAGATATCATTGCAATGGGCTATGCGCGACCGGAGCCAGTGGGATATGGATGACACAAGGGCCGGATCCTCACCGGCCATGTTGATGTCATTGAGGACCCGAACAGATAGAGGGACGCTCTTGGCCCTGGTCAACCAATCTTCACATCCACGACGATACGCCTCAGAGGCTGTTTTCTGAAGGTGGATGGAAAGGGAGAACCAGAGGCGTGGGGTGGACATCGCTACGGCACGCCAAAGACGGCACACCTGAGTGAGCACCAAAGGAGCATCGTTGTCCCTGGGAGTGATGTATGGTGCTTTGGGCAGGCAATGGTAAAACACCTCGCCCAAGACCTCTGGAGGGATCCGGCGAGCGGGGGAAGTAAGCGCTTGGTGGGCGAGCAATGATCGGCGGAGGTGAGCGCTGTTTTCCTCGAGCTTAGCTCGCATAGCGATAAGCGTCAGAATGGCCTCGTCCATGTTCGCCATCTGTGACGCAATGATTGAAAGTTGGGTGTTTCGTTGGGAAACGATGGCATCGATAAGCGGGATGTCTTGATGGTTTGGAACGACATTGGCAGTGGTGAATTTCGAAAACGGAGTCTCTAGATCGCTTGGTTGATGAAACGAAGACAAATCTGAGGACTTGAGCGTCTCATATAGAGAGGTGTCCAAAAGGGATGACTGTCGGAGGAAGGCATGAGACACGATTGCGCAATCGACTCGCAAGATGAGCAACGCACCTTTCTGAGATGCTCCTCGTGATCCGTTACCATGGTCTGCATATTGTCCACTGGGGTCCAAGTATACTTTGTCGAGAACGAAACGAACTGCGCGATGACTGCTGCGCTTATTTGCGAGGACGAGGTCAAGGGCAAGGGGTACGGGTACGGGTACGGTATGTGCCGGATTTTGGCGAGTCTCCCGGCGTAGGCGGACCTTGAGCGCTTGAGCAGGAAGACCGTCGTCCCTTCTTTTAGGGCAAAGTGCGGTCACGAGCCAGGATGTGCGCCCCTTCCCCGTTCTCTGTCCCGCTCTTGATTCTTCGATTGATTGCGTGGATCACTCAGATTGTGAGGGAATTGTCTCACAGACTGTGTGCCTCTTCGCCACAGATCGTGATCCCGAGCGACCAACATGCTCCAAAGCATATTTTCTCCGTCATCTTTCACGCCAATTTCTATCGCAGATTAATTCCACCAATCCTCAGTGGCAGCGTGAGTGCTTTTCCCATAATATTTGTGACTCCGTCGCCATTCGTATATCCGGCCGTCATGACACGTTTAAATCCGAGTCTGCACTAATTAAACTTCATACATGTTGGACCACATCCCCGTCTCAAATTGGTATTACAGAGGTTGTCATTGCGCTCTGGTGGATCAGTGCACCGTTCCTCCGATGGACCGCCTACAGTACTGCGATACGAACTTGATGGGGTGTGCAGTGGATTTAATTCAAGTTGGCATCACAGGTGAGCATGGGAATTGCAACCTCGGTTGATTACGACAGATTCTCCGATGGTCCCAACGCCTAGTAATATATTGTTGCAGTTTTCGAATGCGTTTGCGAAGTGCGACCAAGGCACAACCGCAAGATTAGCAGTATCCTTGCTGTGCAGCTCGAATGCGATCGGCATGGACAGTAAATGCACCTCGCATATTCCAAGCAGGAGCAGCAAAGACAATGCAAGGTCCTATGTGAAAGATGATCAACAACCCGACTTGATCTGCACCCATGGATCGACAACAAAACGCAGGCAAAGGCAATGCGCCGAAATGCTACTTTTCTTGTAACCTTCAGGTAGTATTGGACATGTCACATTTAGAGAATTGGGAACTCGCCGCTTCATTTTGAGTCGGATTTGACGTCAACCGATGAGAATGGGATGGTACCTATCAACACATATATCATCAATTTTGAATTGCTTAGCTCCAATTGCAGAGCTGTGAAAGGTGATAATCTTGTGGCCTTCCATGACTTGGTAAATTGCATAAGTAGGTGAAATCTCTCCGTCATCATGACATTTGGAAGCTCCTGCAAGTGGGTAGTTTTCTTTAATCATAGCATGTGCAGATTTATGCTGCCGCGTGACGAATTGACTTGGGACAGCGGCAGTAGAGGGAGCCAGTTATTGTGACATAAGAGACGGGCTGTGGGTTCTACAAACATACAAGCATAGATCATGGCATACGGAGAACATTATAGAAAGATGGCTACATAATATGGATGCAAGTCGCTTTAATGAGGGGAAAACAATGCGCAAATCTGTAAAGTGACATCTAGGTAATCAAGTCAAGGTAGCAGCGTAAGTTCATCTCCTGGTTTCAAAGGTTTCGCTTGGCTTGCTTAGGTGGTAGTGTTTCTAAAAATGTTTCCAACACCGCTACCGTGTCATCATCGAGGTCGTCTTACCAGGGCTCGAGAATCCTAAACCGATCCCATACATCTGGACGGAGGTTCAGATGCTGGATTTCGACATGACGCTTGAGAGTCCTTTCGAGACAACATGAATGGATCAACATCAGCAAAAAAAGGGAGGAATGGGGAAGAGCTGAGACTCACTTGTCTAGGCAAACACAGCATTTCCAGATTTTTTTAGCTTGTCCCGGCCGTTGGGCTTGGACGCAGAACTGGAACCGCCCTGTTGTGGATCCTGAGGTGGCATGAGGTCACGAAACGTAGTATGCCTTGACTGTCAGACTCACTGGCACATCCTCCTTCTCTAGTCGTCGTTTTTTCACACAACGGTTGTGTGAAAAAACGACGACTACATCTGGCTTCTCTGACCACTTTCGCTTCAGCTTGGCATCCGAAGTTGATTCCGAACTTGGAGCTGGGAGTGTCACCTCCGTGCTCTCGTTGGGCCATTCTTGGTGAGCAGCTGCGACTGGTTTCCTCGGAACAGCACTAAAAATAGCTGGAGCAACAGGTACTACCCCTGTTGCAAGTGAACAAACAATTCGGCAAATCACATAATCCTTGTACTTACGGGGTGCTTTCTCTATGACAACGTTCAAAACCTTTGAAAATAGGATGTCGTCACAAAGATGACCTATATTACAGTTCCCAGGGACAAATTGGCTTTCCTCACTTCTTTGGAGTATGCCTGTCATTGCGTCATCTCTGAATCCTCCTGGTTCGACAACTCTAACTCACATTCATCGACACTTCCAAGCTTTGCCTTCCAGCAGGATCGAGCTTTGGTTTTCACAACATCCATGTGTAAGTGGACTAGAAGCTGTGGCCCGGGATGAGGGCTGGAAGGAGAGTTCGAAGATGGGAGTGGCTTGACGAGAAAGGGCGAAGATCTGAAAGGCGAAAATGATGAAGCGTGAATGATTCGGAATGACGAAGCGGCGGGATGGCGGCGAGTTATGATGGTAAGACGCGCGGGAGTGATTCTGAGTGAAAGGGGGCTCTTTGATACTGGCCCTCGAGGCCCATGGGTCGTAGAATATATACAAAATGGTAAGCGAGTGGCTCAAAGGCTGAAAGAAACATGCATAAGGCGATGACGAGGCGTACGTGATAATGTGAAAATGTGAAGGGTCAGTGATGGAGTCCAGGCCCGCACGCGTCCTGCGCGTTTTCACTGCGTCATCGAGCGGGTCGAGGCGCAGACGGACCGGGATCCTTACACATGTATACATCACTTGATGAATTGAAAACGAAGCAATCTTTGATAGTAGTAGACCTTCAAGTTCGACGCCAGAAAACGACACGCAGAGATGTCATGCCAGGATCTGCCCAAAGTCCAAGGTTCAACGATATTATGATCAAACACGCCAGTCCAGCTCTCGAATATTCAATATTATCTTGCGCTAGTTCGTGCCTGCCGTGATGTAGCGCACACCATCATGATTGGTCGACGGTTTTGGAAGTCGTGGGCCTGGGGGTACGGACCGTTGGGGGAACCAAAGCCACTGTGTGGGCTGATGAATGGACAGTCTACTTGGTATCATCGTAGTATGAAATGATTCTACTTACTTGATGTGTTCTTGTTTGTTTTCTTTCGTTTGTCATGTCCAACGCGGCATATGAGCGACTGCCACTGCACTCGATTTCGGATTTGACAACGAACTCTCGTTCTCGTTCCCGATCTCGTTCGCCACATCGCCGCTCGTCTCGTGGCAGGTCTAACCTGTCCGTTTGGTTGATACGCCCACGAACCATCCTCACGGCACTCAAAGTCGTCGTCCCGCTCATAGTCATTGCCGTCCTCATTGGCCTTTTCATCTACGAACCCCACATCGAGCTCGCATTCTACTCCCGAGAATGGATACAGAACGAAATCACCCCCATCAAGCCCCTCTTGGGCTGCTTCAACCCCGACCGTGTCAGCCCCGACTACAACGTCTCTCGCTACCTATACGGTCCCAAACACACCGAGGTCCATGCTGGCGTACCCATGCGGTTCAACATGGACTGTTACGACTTCGCAGCCACTATCCAGTCCCCACCCCAATCACCCCACCACACATCCGTACGGCCCGAAGACCGCGTCAACTATCATACCTACTGGCGTGTCGACCTCGCACCTTTCGACGAACGGCAGGAATACATGCTCAAATCCTTCTTTGCGACCCAAAACCTTGACAACGTCCGTTTGATCATGTGGTCTAATGGCGACCTGAGCGTATACTCGCTCCTCAACAAATACCTCGCTCTGTTCCCGGATGCATTCGAGTTGCGTGTGGCTCACATTGGGACGCTGGCGGAAGGAACACCCCTCGATGGCAGTGGTTTGTTGGACATCAATGACAAGAAGGCCTGGGTGGATGGGGATCTCGTTCGGTTGTTGGTCGTGTGGACTTATGGGGGTGTTTGGATCGACATGGACTCGCTGCTCACCCGGGACCTCGCACCCCTCCTCGAACATGAATTTGTGACCCAATGGGATTGCTACGGTACGTCCCTTTCTCTCCTTTGCAGCTGTTGAGCCGACCTACAATGTATCCCACTCACGCAGACAAACCGTACTTGGCGCTGAACGGCGCCCTGATGCACTTTCACAAACACTCGCCCTATCTCTGCGAAGCTTTCCACGTCATGACCACTTCCTCTGCACCCCGCCCTGGTTCGACCGACTGGGGTTCTCTTCTCTACCTCAAGCTCTGGCGCCGACTTCTAGCGGCCCACGTTCCCCCATTCAAAATTCTTCCGTTTTGCTTTAGTGACGCACGCGCTTGTCGCTTGGACAATCGTCTTCCGGACCCGTTTGAACCAGACCGATCGAGCGGGAAATGGACGATGGGATTGGGGTTGGAGGCGGGTGGGGCGTTGGATCAAACGTTGGGCAAGGTGTTTTCGGTGCATTTGCACAACCAGTGGGAAAAGGCGTTTCCGAAAGATGGGTGGGTGGAGAGATTGCTGTTGACGCGGTATGAAAAAAGGTTGAGGGTGCAAGGGGTGCTGCCAGACGAAGATGGGGGCGTTCTGGAGAACCGATGAGGCTGGTGTCTGCTCTGGGAACCTATGTAAGTACTACGAGACTGACCTAACCTTGAATACACTATGCCGCATTCTGCGTGATTCAAAGTCTTCAGTGAGGACTCTACAATATCCTCGGTGTTCACAGAACGTCGACAGGAGGCGGTTAAAGACTCGTATTAAGCCAACCACTAATTTTCAGTACAGTTCGGTCCGTGTTTCGAAATGATGTCCTTGCCAATCCTTACAGGTCCATCTTCTTGTATCTCATCCCATACCCTCCGACCACTTTGAGTGGTATCGCGTTCGAATCCTCCGTATAGCCTCCCGTGTCCAGGTCCTCCATTGTAGGCCCAAAGCCAACGCTAGACACGGTCGTATTTTGATGGCCAATATTTTGCGAGTACATGCCAAATCCTGTGTCGAGCCCTTGATATCTGGTCTGATGGTCGTGATCGTAGAGTTCCCGGATACTTATGATGAATCGTGGCACGATAGTACATGAAACCGCGTAACTGAAAGAGTCGAGGAAGATCAAGAAGTCAAAGTTGGATATCGTGACAGCATTGATGATATTGAACAGCACGTTCCTGGATCGCGAAGAGAAGGCGGATGGTTAGCGAGAGACAGGGAGAGGGCACGATGGGGAGAAAGTGAGACTTGGGACATACACAACGAAATAAACAGCTCCCTCCTTGACCAGTAAAATTATAGACCGATTGCTCTGCCAGACCTTCGTCACTCTATACATATCGATCGAATATTTCAGTGTTGGGATGACAGCAAGGATCAACATAACAGCCCCAAGAACAAATCGGGGTAAGGCTCTCCATGTTGCCGAGGGGGTTGTTAAAGTGGATGCGTAGTTGCAAAACTTGAAGTTGAGGACTTGGCCGACCGAGACTAGGGAAAAAGAGAAAGGCTCGACATACTAAGACTAACTCGATTGGGGGCTTCCAAACGTACCTTCAAGGGTCTTACCAGGTGAATAGTATACGATTTCCCAAACGAATGAGACGAGGACTTGTGGTATGTAAATGAACAATAGGATCCCGAGGACCACTTTGTTGTGACTCCATAGTGCACAAACGCGCAGGATCATCACAACTACGACACGGTTCAGCACAATGCTAAGTAAGCGAAAATGACAACTCACGATCGGCAGCAGCAAGGAATACCATGTATGCCCAGTCTCCAACCACAAATAGAACCGTACCTGCAAAATCAAATCTATGTTTTCATCCGGCAACCGACAACTGCGAGAAAGTGACTTACATCTGTTTGCCTATTAAGTCACGCTACGACGCGCAAATGAAACACCTACGCCTATTTGAACGGTCATCGGAGAGTAGCTGTACTCGTCGAAAAACTGACCAAATCAGGACCAGGTAACAGAATACAACCAGCTGCAGGTGTTATTTGGTCAACCCAATCAATCATCTAATATCGAACATACTGATAGCAAGAAGGCTTGATAGCGGACACTGAATTAGCAAGGTTTTGAAAATTCGAAGTGGCAGAGAGGGACATACATAGCCCATAGGAGACCAAGGTAACGGACCTGCGGAGCAAAAAAATCGGTGAGGGCTCCAAAAAAAAAAAGTTAATACGAGCTCCACAACGTACGATGAGGAATAGAGTAGAAACCCAGGTCCATCGTTTGCGCTATTGCGCTGTTAAAAACGCAGTTTGCATGTGATAACCATCCTATACATACCCAGACCTGATCTACCTTTGTAAATCATCAGCCGTCAGATGGAATGAAGTTGGTAAAATAATATACCTCTTGTGAAAACGTAAGGACTAGAATCCCAGCGGACAAAAATTCAATGATCAGATCACGATGAAGGACATAGCATGTACAAAGTAGTGCTCACTGTAATCGTACGCGACAATGGTGAATACGACCACTAGTGGGAAAATTTGTGAGATCAGTCTGCTATCGGGTTTGGGAGTAAGCTTACCAGGTACAACAACAGATGTCTCTATGCTTTGTACAAGACCATCCAAGTCGGATTCGGAGGACATGGTATACACAAGAGAAAGGTGAACCGAACTGCGGGGGAGCAAGATTGAGTCAGGACTCTGTCATTTATATGTACTGCTTTATTTTGCTACTTGAGGAAAAAGGACATGGTCCAGGGCGACAGGTACAACCGCCAAAATCTGATCCGGGCCCGAGTGGGATGTCGCTACGTATACCGTGCGCTGTCCAAAGTTCGTTTAGAATGACAGACTCGGTTCTGAACGACTCAAATTCATAACTTGAAGGATCGTCAAGACCGACGACCGGCGGCGCAGGTGTTAGGCACAGCAACTTGTCTATGTCATGATCGTTGTCAGTTTAAGTAACCTGATCAGCGGAGTTCAAAGATAGAAATGACGCATTGCAAGTGTACAGCAAAACCCGGCGCTCTCGCAGTGATGTGGGTCACTGCGCTGCGAATGGTCGCGTTTTCATGATACGCGTGAGCACGTCGGGGAAAGTAACCTTGGTCAAAGGTAAACAGCTCGTGCGACAACGTTTCACAGCGTTACAAGTTAACGTTATTTGCTTGCAGCGTAAGGGGATTGTCCAACTGGACATGCCAACCTGGTGGCTTGTAACGTTACCGCTTCACGTCTCTTCCATGGTCTCTGATTGGCGGGTTGGGGGCCAATGCGGCTCCGGGACTGTCGGAATTTTTGTCGAGTTAAAACTCGTACCTACGCCAGTCCTCTATGCACGTCCAATTATCGCATGCGCACTGCGCACGCGGCAGTGCAAGCAAGCAGGGCCAGTTCAGGTCAAGTCTTCCTCGCCCCATGCATATCAGGTACGCATCACGACTTGCAATATTAACGTAGAAACTCAGCAGGATGTAAAAATGCTGGTTTTGGAGAAACAGGCAATACCTATGCCTCCGTTTTTACCGACAAAAATAATGAGATCACTGCTAATGGTACGCTATGGACGTGCTTGTACGATCGCACTCACCAAGACACGGCGGCGCTGGCATCAGGAAAAAATAGCCTACAACGCTTGCCTCTTCCCCGTTCCCCGTTCCCCGCGCCTCGACCTCACTCGCCAACTACCCAAAATATTGCTACCGACTGCTCTGATAGTACAGACCAGACGAGCTGTTGAACTCAGGATGGCTAAAATGACGGAACCCGAGCTCAAGGCACTGGATGTCGGTCCACAAGCGAAATGAACGTCAAGAAGGGGTTCGCACAATGTTTCCAGACAACCCGGTGAGCTTGAACACGACGAGTCCAGATTCCTTTGGTGTTGCGGCCAGCCATGCGCACAGAAAACGACGCGGTCGCAAGTCCTCCTATTTCAACAGGGCGGCCGAGGCCGCGGCAGCTCCACGTGAGACATTGACGTCGATGTTAGACTTTCCATTTCTTCTTATGTCACTCGATTGTCTCACCCGACCGCTATCTTGCAGCCGCTATCTTGGTATCTCATTGTTCAT
>JBBPOJ010001448.1:0-13577 GCA_038091395.1 Leccinum rimulosum | reverse complement strand
TCATATCTCGATTTATGGTTCATGCCTTGTTGTGCCCAGTAAGGAGCCCGCTGCTGGATATCGATCCAGGTCTCCCATATCGCCCAGCATAAGATGTCGACAGTGGTAATTTGAGCGTCAGACTCCTTTTTTCTGGACACAGCACGAATACCTCCATCAACCTCAGGTGGAGCGAAAAACATCACTGAGTGACCACGAGTCGGTCCATGACCCAGCTTGCGCATCCGCATGCAGCCTAAGAATCAGAAAACATAAGATTCATATATCAAGTGACAGTCCTGAACCGAACCTTGCACCAAACTATCTTTCGTGACCTTGGGCCCCAATATGACAGCGGCTCGTGTTCCAATAGGGATCTTGATATCAGTACCTCTCGTGTGTGCGTGATCTAGATAGACAACACAGCGGCCTAACTGGTGAGAAAGCGGCGACGATAGCATCGACTGTGTGTTTCCGCTCTTCGTGAGCACCATCAATTCATCTTTCTCGTTGAAGTAAATTGCACCGGCAGTGCCACGCGGCGCAATATCGAGCCATGCAGTTGCCACTTGGAGGTTGGAGAAATCGAGAACTTGTGCACCAACGTCTAACAGAACACGGATTTCGGGCTCTTGTGTGGCCACCATTCGGAGGAATCTAGGCGTAGACCATGGCTCGCCATTCTCGTGGGTTACCATATAAGAGTTGTTCTCTGGTCCAAGAAGATACCCAAGAACCCTGGCATTGGTTCCTTGTTGGTGATCAAGGTCGCGCTGAGATATAGACATAGGCAACAACCATCGACTGTCGTTCGTGCCCGAAAATCCTTTGGTCGATGCGGCAATTGAGCTAAATGACACGATGTGAACCACGGGATCACTTACCAGTTGCAAGCTTTTCACGCTTCTCTGCTAAATCCCAGCTCGACCCGGATATTTTCAAAGGAAATTCTTTCGCTTCCTTCGGGAACACTACCTGCGAGAGGTAAAAATCGATGGTTGCACGGTTCCGAGAAAACAGTGGAAAGATCATTTTGTCCCATTGTTCTGATGGATTGAGGTTCATCTCACCGAGTTCTCGAAGTGAGTCCGGAACTGACTCGGGATCATATTCCTTCACCCAGGATGAATATTCAGTGAATGGGCCATCTTTGTTCAGCAGAATTTCGAAAGAAGCTCTCAGCTGCGCCTTGCTGAGACCAGTGTAGTAGTAGGATAGGCATGTGAGAATAATGGTAATGTCTGGATGGCCAAACTGTGTACCAGGTGCGGGCACGTCTTTGGCTCGATATGGAACGGCAAGCATTGTGGGGGTTGGGGGGCGGAAGTGGGAGGGGAGGAAGCGGTGGGAGGGGCGGGAGCGTCCACTGGCACTGGGAGGTGAATGATGAGGGACAAGGCCATAGTCGACCCGCCATCTGCGCTCAGAAAGAGAAAATTGCAAGACATTGCAAGCCAAGAGACCGCGTAGGAGCAATAGTGCACTCCACATTTGGCTCTGATGAGAACCTTTAGCATACCGCTCCACACTCAGGGCTGTACTGGGAATGACATTTTCTTTAGATATGAAACTGCGAATGAGGACGCGCAAATCTTGAGAAAGGTGGTGAAAATCGAAACCGGGCAGCCGTCCAGCCATTACGTCCTCCACGATCGAATTGATGAGTCTTCGACCACCTTCAGAGGCTCGCACGATGCGTAGATGTGGAAACGACCCAGGTGGGCCACATTCATACCGTATAGAATCAGGGTACCCTTTTGAAAGTGAATCCGCGTGGTTCTTCGCCAGTTGTAGGATTTTCTGGGTGATCGTCCATCGATTAGGGTAACCATCCACATGCTGCTCGAACCCGATCGTGTAGATCAATTGGAACCGCGGGTGAAGAATCTCGTCGCTTTCGTCTAGGATGTCTCGAGTATGAGAATGAATCCATTTCTGGAGTCTGAGCCACTCGGCTGCGATACTCGAAGCGCCAGAACCACCCTCGCCGTGGTTGTTACGGCGGTCCGAAGCCTGGTTCGTGTAGCCATTGCTAACATTGCTAAGCCACTTCAAGTTGCTCAGACATTTCATGTCATAATCCCGCGGGAGCTAGATTAAGATTTGGTTGAGATAATTCCCGGCATTTGCGATGCTTGCTTGCTTACTGATATGAGTTTGGACATGGCGGTCATGATATGCTTGTAGGGTGATTTCGGAGACTCCGGCATCACGTCGGAAACGAGTTTCATCTGTTGCTCCACGGTCATCAACTTGAGTGACATAACATGCTCAGGCTGGACAAGTATAATCCCATGCTCGGCCACGCATTGAGACATTAACCTGTGTAGATCTTCAATTTGAAGGCTGCTTATTTCTTCTTCTTCATCGTACTCCACAGAACGGGAGAAGGGTAGATGATATACGGGCCTGTTGGCGAGCCCGCCAAGGCGGGAAACCAGTATTTCGAACATCTGGACCGTAAGGGCTTTTGGGACGATGACACGGACAAGTTGTTTTCCGTCAGCAAGAGCAGAAGCAGTGATGGGGATGATCACAGATGATTTTCCCTCTCCCATGTTGACCTGCATTACCGAGTTTATTCCAGTTCCGGGGAGCATCATCTCCATTGCGGTATCAACCTGAGCATGACGAATGAGAAAGTCACCTTGGATCTAGTAAGGCGAGCAGTGATGTTAGTACTAGAAACCAGCGCTTGGTAACGTTCTAGGACGGACCTGTATTAATAGCCAATCAGGGTAGTCTTCATAACGCTGTCTATCACATCCCTCATTCTCTAATTCCTTCAAAAACTCTTCTTCCGAGCCGTCCATAGCAAGCCGGAGCAATCTACGAGCACGTTGAACGTCCAGAAGGAGTAGTGCTAACGATATCAAGCATTTCTTCCACTCTCTGGAAAGGACAATCGGCGATGTAGAAGCCAGATATCTCAAGAGGACATCTGCTGTAACCGGTGACCAACTCCATCGACCAAATTGGAGAAGTTCTCGTTCATGTGGATTGTTTGGATCAAAGGACTGCTTGAGAGTGGCCAAAGCGTCCATATAGTTGACTCTGCATTGCAAATAGTGCTTCTTGAGTGCCTCGATGCGATTTTCCTCCACTAATCGTTGCTTAGTTGCTACTTGCGATTCCATGTGAATGCATCGTGCACTGGCATTCAGACCGGGGAGATATTCACGTTGAAATGACTCGGAGGCCTCGGATATATTCTCCAGAGATGAGAGGAGTTGTTTCAGGTCAGGGATATTGGCGGACAGCCTTGTTTGGTAGGAGTGTTTCTGCAAAGCACTAGTACGGGATGGCAGTTCTGGTGCTGGCCGGGTAGAGAGCAGCCGGTTAAGCATGATCTGTGGTAGCAAATTCCCAGAAATAGGATGCGGATCTAGGAGATGATGTGTGTGATCAGTTAGGGTGCTCTAATGGACAAATAATTGCTCTCACCATGTTGCAGAAATAGATGTGCAGTGCGTTGCTGTCTTCTGACTCTTGTAATGGCATCCA
The DNA here is from genome assembly GCA_038091395.1 of Leccinum rimulosum. Taxonomy (NCBI): domain Eukaryota; kingdom Fungi; phylum Basidiomycota; class Agaricomycetes; order Boletales; family Boletaceae; genus Leccinum; species Leccinum rimulosum. The sequence goes on along the minus strand of JBBPOJ010001448.1, from coordinate 10,094 downwards.
ACCTGTCAGTGAATCCATCATGGTAGTGGCATCCGTGATAACCCCAGGAATGTCTATGCATAATTTTATCAAGTGCTAATTCAACTTGAGGAATCCAGGTTGGAACCCATCCCTGGATTGCACCCAGGGGACCAATTCTGGCTTTATGAATGATTGACCGACACCCAGCTGACCAGAGAAGATGAAGTGCAGCCTGAGCACCTGTTTTTCCTGTCAATGGATCAGGCCTATGACAGTTGGTCTTGGCATGCAGATTGGCAAGATACAGCATACTCATGCTGTCATCTGCAACCAAGCAACCTAGTTCAGTGTCCACTTTATAGATATGACAGCGTGGCTTCTTGAGATGGGGGATCAGAGTAGGTCTGCTGTCAAAGTCAGCTAGGTCACGGTTCTCCGAGTCCACCGTGACTGGCAGCAGGGAGTACACTGGCGCTGGAACCGACTTGGACATTCCGACCCAACTTGAATGACTTCTCCACTCTTTGTCAGGATAGCCACTAGGAATGATGACGTGTCTATGGATAAGCCCTGCTGCAAGATGACTTTCCTGCCGGAGGACAAGGAGATTCTCCAAGCCAAACAATGTCCCAACACTTTGATCTTCATCATAAACCATGTTCTTGAAATCACGAGATTCTAGTTCTCCTCCTTCATTGACGAAAAACGACAAGCCATAACAAGGTAAAGCAACAGATAAACGGATGGATTTGGGATCTGTGTGAGTGACCGTGACCAGTAGATCATCATGGTCAATGTAGTTGAGACATTTGAAACACTTTGAAAACATCGCCCAGGTTGGACTCCGGATGTCAACGAGAGTTTCGTGACCTTTGTAGATGCGATATGGTTCTGATGAACAGTCAATGATCCAGTTTTCAGATGACTCTTCCCATAGTTGAGCAATAGGCCGTATCTCAATGATTTTTGTGGACAGATTTAACCAGTGGACACATGGGCGGGCAAGTGCTGTCGGAAGGTCTTCTTCTATCTTTTCCAAAGGCACTAGCTCAAGGATTTCGTTGGTTTCATCACATTGTGCTCGAACCACCAGATCATGACCTCGTAGAGAATAATGTAACTGTGTGTTCTGGAATCACTGTTATGTCACGTACACAGTGTTGAGAACTATACCTTGTATTTGGACTTTGTGATTCGTGTCGTGAAATCCATTCCCGGGAGATTAGATGGTACGGGAAAGAAGCCTTGCTGCAAAGCATGGTCAGGAACATGTATCAGTATCAAATACTATGATGCACGCACATCACAAAAGATCTCTGGCAAAAAGGATGACTCAGGCACTTCATCACTCGAACGTCCCCTAGCCACAGGTGGCAATCCATCCCATATTTTGCCATCTACTTGCAACATCCCATTGCGGAGGTCAAGGTACAGTCTTCGAGATGGTCGGTCATCGATTTCTCTGGTTCCGCATGTAAGCCAAGAAGCATTTGGATGCTGTAGTTGCTCCCATCTATGCACACTTGGTCTGTGACCAGGGAAAAACCTGCCAATTGCAAGGTCGACACCATGATCTGATGGATCACCGAGGATTTGATCTCTCAAGAACCCCTCGAGTGAGAGGGAGAGACGAAAGGTTCGTTGACAGAGCAATGTTAAATAATCGCAACCATCATCTGATTCATCATCGAGTTCCAGTGAGCCTGAGTCCAGATTGGTGAGCTCAAAGGTACATGACAATCACGGTTCAAACCTACTACTCGATGGACTGCAGTCTGTCACTACAGGTATCAAGAGTGCGCAGAAGAGTAGTGCGTCGATTTCCTCTGTAGAACAGCGCATCTTGCTCGCAACACTAACATCAAATGTACTTTGACAGCTGACAGCCATATGGTGCAAGAATTTGGCACGCCGGGATTCTCCAGATGCTCTGTCCAGGTCGTATGATAGGTCCTGAACCCAGCCAAAAGTCTTTTTGCGCACACTACCAAGAAGCTCGATGGCCCGTTCTGAAACGCCTTCACTGGGACTCGACGCCAGCACTCGGGTTAGAATCAAGGAAATGGTGTTCATCATCACAGCATCGACAGAGCCAGATCCGACATCCACAAACAATCCGCTGAGCTCGTCCAAAAGTAAGTCACAGAAAGACGAGTCTTGAAGCTCTTGATGCCAGAGCCATACGCCTGTAGTCAGATCTAGTGGTCCGACTTGAAAGGCTGCACTCGTGAGGAGTGAATGAAGATCATCGCCACGACAGAGATTGAGAGTTCTACTGTGCAGACCCTTAAGGATGTTGAACCATTGAAGCGAGCCACCAGCCCGCAAGTGTCCGAACGAAATGAATTCGTCTAGTGAGAGATCCGCAGGACAGTCCACTTGCGCTGACAAGACATTATTGGAAGTGTGAGAGAAATCATTTATGTATTCCCGTAGGATGTCAACTTCAGCTTGGTACCCCAGGTCGAACTGCCAGTCATTGTCTCGAAGTACATTTGGCGGCCATGGACAACTTTCATGTTTATATCTTCCATGGTTATCTTTGAGGACAAAACATAGTGTTGGGTTGTTTCGAGAACGCGAGCCCCCTGTACGTGAATAAGCAATATATATCTGGCAGCCTGAGGAAACTGGCAGTGATCCCTCGCAGGGGATAAAGTACGGTTTCAATGCGGGAACATGCAAAAGTAGGTTGCAATCCGCCTCTGGATCTAGCAAACTATCCTTGTAGAAAGAAAACAGGAGTTTGGGTACAGCAGAACGCCAAATACGAATGTATGCTGGGCATTGAAGTTCAAATACGATGACTTTTGCATGTAGTGGCGAGGCGGGCAATGGTGATGAGCAAGCCTCTGAATGTTCTTGCCCGGCTAAACCTTCATATCCATCGCGAGTGTGCGTGGTTTGATTGGCAGCACCCTGTTGCAGGTCAACGCATCCCTTCTTTTCCATCGCATCCCGCTCGATTCGGGCTTTGAGGCACTGAAGATATGGGGATTTGTCATAATAACGGACAGCGAAACTGTCTTGGGTGAATTTGTTGGAAAGTATCGACCATCCTGGACAAGATTGAGAATGGCGTGCAGAGAGGTACTGGTACAGACAGGAAAGACGGTGGAGGCTTGCTGTGTTGCATAGGTACAGTTTTTCCAAGAGAGCCATCGGAATCTCAGGGGAGTAGTCGGTGAGCATGGGGATCTCCTTCACAATCAGCTTATCCAGCGCGACGAAAAGTTCGATTGCGGTTAGGAGGCAGGAGGAATGGTCTTCTGGAGAATGGTTGTCCTGTCTGGCAGCTTCTACAATATATTTGTCCATCAAGATCTCGATTCGTGAACAAGCCTCCTCCACATTCGTGACACAGGCAAGCCAATCATCAATACCTTGCTCAACTAAATGATCAACATCATACAAGGTGATATCAGGCTGGGCCTTATACGCCTTCTCAAAGAAGGCCCCATCCGAGGACAAGAAATCATTGAGGGTCCCACGACGACGGCGGCTGGGATGAAAGGAAGTGTCGGGGGGATCGTGAACATGATTCGCAAGAGCATTGCAAATGTATTCACGGCTGTTCGGGAGCGAAATCTGTGTGTCTCCTCTAAGTTCATCCTCGCTAGGATTCCGGAATGGAGATGGACGGGTACCCAGCTCCTTCCACCTGGCATCAAGGATCTCTTGAAGACGAGAGTACGTCCTCTTTGCCATTTCAGAGAGCCAGATAGGAGGGGAGGAACCGAGCTTGTACAGACGTCGCAAAATCTTGGAGGACATCTGATGAAGAAGGTCACTGGAGAATTCTGCGTTATCAGGACTCCTTGCAAGAGTGCATATGAAGAACAGCATGAACTGTTTGTAGGAAGCACGTCCGGAGGAAGAGCGATCAAAAGACATCTGGATTGCGACTCTGATGGAGAGCCACCAAGTCACGGAAACACGTTTCATGATGCGAGGGAATTCAGTGACGAGGCCGACACCTTGCGAGATGTCCATCAGAAGTGCAGCGATGGACTGCAAACGGGAAGGAGGGGAAGGGAGATCGATAGCGCGACGGTAAGAGAGAAAATCGGCGAGCTTATCGCCAAACACTCCGCTTGGCATCTTGACGGCTGACCCGGGATATGAACATATCTCACTCCCATGCACAGGTGTGACCTTAAATGTCTCAAACAGCGTATCATTCTCTTGCTTTGTCAGGACGATCACCGTCTTTTGAGGCGGGGAAAAACACGTGAGGACATCTGTAGGTAGTCAGCGCGCATCCACTGGCAACCAACAAACATACCTTCTGTTTGCATGCCACATAACTGAGAAACCATAAGCTCGTCCGCGTATTCGGACTCGACCAAAGCTTGCAAGCTGTCCAGCATTTTTGTGGTGCGAGACCAATTAGGCTCAGATATTCTGTCGATGTATGTGCTATAAGCACGGGCAGCATCGCACACTGGGCGAAGTAACGAAGGTTTGATGATACAGTTGCGGTATTCATAAGAAAGCTCGATGGGTAGAAGAAATTGGCAAACAACAGATTCAAACGGAGAAGAATCATCAGAGTGTGAATTCGTCGTAGACATGTTAGAGTGAGGACAAGCGAGGTGAGATTCAAAGTCAGCCCCTTGAACCGGTTTGCAGCTGATCAGTCTGTTCTGGGTTTTCGTGAGCTACAGTACGTTCAAGTTTAACTATCATTATTGCCATAATGCCAGTACTTCTGACAAATCATCGAAGGACTGCTGACGGTAGTCGTTGGATGCATCGCTTTCTTAAGTGGTGAGTTCAGATTCCTCAGTGGTCATGAAGCGGTTTGGTACTAATACATACATTGTTGATTCTTCGCCTACCATGACTGCCACTTTCCTCACACCAGAAGAACGTACATACCTTGCATGGAGAACAAATGCCTTGCCCAGTTTCTTGACTCGGAGCTAGGTGGCGCAGATTGACTCGTTCCATAGTATGACAGCTCGACAGTTGAGGAGGAAAAGAAGTTTACCCTCCGGCACATCATAGCTCATTTTACAGATTATCTGCCAGTGCACCTTCTTGGCTACATGTCCATCGTTGTTCCCAGTGCGTAACATCTCTCTCCTTCGTGGCTCATGGTGCCAGGTTCATGATATTGACGTACTGTATACTATTTAGTCTATATGGCATCACCTTTTTCCTTCCGTAACTTTAGTTTCACTGTTGGTTTCTTTGTCCTTCATCTGGCCCCTTTCTGCACAGAGTGATTGTGGACGGGTTCGCTACTATTATTTTAACACATTGTCTGTGGCTAATGTTGATCACAGCTTCGGCTACACCACGACTATTAGCCAGCTCCATCCCACTATTCGTTGTTGCCAGTATGTTTCCCAGTGAAATCGTTTTATATTGATAACCCACACATTGTCTAGCAATCACCGTTCTCGTCTGGGCGCATTATTCGGATAAGCTCAAGATTCGTTTAGCCTTCATCTATGCTGGCCTCGTCTTGCTTCTCATTGAATCTCTATCAACATATCAAATGTCCCGAATAGTGCCAGGTACTTTGGTACTTTCCTCATCATGACTGGTAGTTTTGCATCATTCTCCGGTGTCGTTGCATGGTGCGTCGGCTTTCCTATGCAGTTATCAATTGCTGAACATCTCAAATAGGCTCGGCAACAATTTTGTAGGACAATACAAACGCGCCGTAGGAATGGCGCTCCACATGGGTATTGGTAACTTTAGTGAAGTCGTTGTGTCAAACATTCATTTGTCGATCGCAGGATGCGCCGTGGTTCGTCCTTTGAGGTAAGACATTCGTGACCTGCTCTTTCCTCGTTTTCGAGCTCGTTTGATGCGTTCCGTTGTCGGTGTGTTACTTAGATGGTCTGGAGCTGATACTTGTCGTAATCGGGCTGATCGACGTGCCCATCTTGGTGATTTCGTATCGGCGGATCAACCGCAGGAGGGACGAGGCAGAGCGAGAGCGCATCGAACGCGGGGGAAAGTCGAGGCTGACGGTTCACGAGTTGAAAGACTGGCAGATCGTGCGTCTGATTTTAGGTACATTTTGTGATGCTAAAACGATTAATGAATTCGGACGAGATGACCTTTTTTTTTCTCTTCGCCTTATTTTGTGTCCCCCATCCCCCCAATTCCAGTGTCTTCAACTTTCCTCCAAGGCGACCAAGTCGCGGGGCAGTGGATATGGGGGGATGACCGCAATATTCAAGCGTCTTACAGACAACACACAAGATATCCGCAAGGCGGGTTCCTTGCGGTTCAAGTTGTTGCCTACAGTACGAAGAGACCCTTGATGAAGGTGTTGATTAACCCAGCGTCTTCTGTGCTGTCAGTAGCGCCAACGTGAGGGCCACGGAGAAGGGAGATGAAGTCAGGGTTGAGGGAATCAAGGTCGTATATACTCGACGGGGGGTCTGGTTGACGATGTAGGATACCCTTGAGTGTGTTAGCACTCCCCAAGGACTCGTACCACGTTCTGGTGCAGGCATGGGTCGGAATTTTCGCAGTATTATTTGTGCATGCAGATCTTCCGCCATATTCCTCGCCCCTCGACATTGTAGCGAGATACATGTCGACCGAAGTGAGTATATGAAAACACGAGCCCACTCTTCACGGGTTCCAGTCGATAAATCAGTTAAAACCATCGTACACATTACGGTCCTAGTGCTGGGCCCGGAGGGTAACGATTTCCACCTCTATCATCTGCCTCGCAAATGTTCAATGCTCTACAAAGTCAAATAACGATCTTGGATCTTCCCCTCCTCCTCCTCAAGCTCCGCAAAAATCCAATTAAGGACGCCAGCGAGCCTTACGCCCGCCTGCGTGAGCAACTTCTCGACGACCCACTGCTCCTTGACTATTCCGGCATATTCGGGGGTATACAGCTCAAAATACGGCGACTTGCGTTTGAACCCGTCGTTCGGGTTCCACTCCTCGTCGTCATGGCTGCAGCCACAGTCTTCGTCTTCCTGCGACGCGCGCCCAGATAGGCGGTTAAACGGGGCTAGGTCGAGCTCCTTGGGGTATACAAGATCACAGTTGAGCTGATTGATCGGCTTAGCCCAGGCGTATGGACAAAGCTTGTCGTCATCGACGCCCAAACCGTCTTCATCGACACCCTTGCCCTTTACAGCCCACGAGAGGAAAGAATGGACGGTTTGCCACATCCATGACGAAGACGCGAGCTCGCTTTGGAGTCGGGCGGAGGAGCTCGAGGACTCCGGGCAGACGAGCCACGTCTCGAGTTCGTCTTGCCATTTCCCGAGCAGGCCTTCCCAGACGAGGCGGCGAATATATGGGTCGTAGATGGTATCTCGGAGGTGACTCTCCACGTCCGGGAGGGGCAAGGGTTTGGTGTAGTTATACGGCAACGTGCGGATGCGTTCGGAAATTAGCAGGCTGTCCCATACGGAATGGAGGTCTGGCCGTGGGTACAAGTTGAGAACTCTGGGACACTACTATGGAAAGTGGATGAACGTACTCGTGGATCGGCCGTCAAACGCGACCTTGTCGCCGTTGCCACCGCGATTGCGTCCAGTGAGGTGTAGTGGCTGGTGCATGTCGCCAATGAAATGGATGAGAAACTTGAGCGCGTCTTGGACGTAGCCCGGCACCGGTTCGCCGGAGACGGGCGTGAACTCCTGCAAGACAGTAGTGGTGTTCCTAATGCCGTTCAAAACATTGATGTGCGTCCTTCCCTGCCACCCCTGCGGACCGGGGAAGGCGCACGTAGTGCTCGGGTAATCATCGACGGCGTTGACGTAGTGGAGTGGGCCGGTCCATCTGTATTTCGGCTGGTTGCGGATACGATCCGCCCAGGCTGCGACGGGCGCGAGGTGACACTCTTTGGCAGCAACGGAAGAGTGGGGTTGAAGGATACTGCAAAGCTTTGGCATCACGGACGGGTGTAGATGCATCTCAGCGACGGTCGCGACGATTTCATGGCCTGTCATGGGTTAGCGCGAGAGACGAGCCAAATGAGGCGACAACGCGTACCGACGGCGCCCCAGGCATAGATTTGTGGTATCAAGGCAGCACCGATTACTAGAGCGGACAGTGACGAGGACCACATTCTGTGAGGGGGGTATGTGAAGAGACGTGGAGGTATCGAGCAGCCTTTCAACGTCTAAAGTACCAAAGAAAGGTGCGGTCTGTTTCCGAGAGGTTTCTAAATGAAGGCCTCTGTGACGTTCAAGTTAGCACTGCCATGCGGTACGAGCGAGGAATGCGATTGGATTTGGACGTTCCTTGACAACAAGACACTAGCACAGCCACCACTGGAAGACAACAGTTATTGTTCGACGCTCACAACTCGTTCAAATCAGATAGAAGAAACGGATACTGTATTCCTGATTGTATTCACCAAGGCGGTTGCTGAAGCAATCGAGCACCTTTTTTGTTGTTATTCTTCTTGAACTTCCACCGTGGAAACGCAACTTCAAGGTTTGATCATCAGTCGGCTCCACCGAGGCATGGAGACCGATCACTGGCCCCCGATCATGTGTGCGCTTGCAGAGGAGTGAGCGAAATGCAACGAGTGGTATCATGATGGGGACTTGCCGGCGAGACCGGTCAATCTCCATCACCATACCACTAAATTGACCATCGGGATTCGGCAGAGCTGACTTATGTGCTGCGTGACAAGAACTCATCCGAGCATACGAGAGACAGTCTGGTACTTGGTCTGGTAGTAAAAATCTTTCTGTACCGTATACCCGACGGTCGGGCCAAATCGACCATGCCGGGAAGCCTGACAATCGATAACCCTTTTTCGAAAGGAAACGGGGAGGCCCTAGTATCTGTAAAACGTTGCCAATGAAAGCAGACCCTTTGAATAGCAGGAACGACTCTTGCTTCCTCCCTAAAGCCGGCCTACACATACGTAGTTACAGTCACTGAGCTCGAGCTAGAATTTGGCACTCCTCGATTCCGATGATATAAATACGATTCGTTCATGTTGAACTACTGCTACGTCACTCCCCGAATTTTGTCAAGCGTGTCGAATCATTTGTTTTCGAAAATTATATCTAAGTAGAAAAGAAAAGAGAAAGAGAAACAACCGCGTCTCCATATGCCATCATCGCGATGCGCTTTCAAATTGTCCTAATGCACAACATCTCACATACGCAAGATCACCTGCTTGATCCCAGACATCCACAACCCAATATCGTCCGTCTGCGATCCCCTCGTCAACAGATCGACATGAATACTCAAAGCAGACTCCCGATCGTGTGTGGCCATAGCTGGAGGGGAGAAGATTCAACCAACCTATTCCTCCATACGCCAAAGACCATCATGCTCACCTTGAATAAGCACCAACAATTGATCCACCACAGGCTTGGAAAGCGTCTCGCAATTAAGCGCGTCAAACAACGGGTTGATACGTCGCTCCAGGTCGTCGGCCATCCGTTTTTGTTGAGGCTACATCCGCGCGATTCGTCAGTCCAAGAACAAAACCGACGAAAGAAAAGAGACTTACGGGAGCCGTTTGCTTCAAATGTACCAACTGTTCCGTTAACACGTTATAGATCGGCATTGCCGACTCGGGGATGTGCGTGCGATCACCCGGTGCTAATGAAACGACATGTCGGGCGTCAAACGTGAACTTCTCAACCGACAACCAACATCACTCACGGTATTTTGGAGGTGGAGGCCCTCTCGGCATAGCCGACACACGCGCAGATACAGGCGTAGGTGCACCCTGGGTACTCGGTCCACCAGGAGGAGGTGGTGGAGGCAGGTGCTGCCGGTGAGGTGGCAATCCTTCCAACGGGGGAGGAGGTCCTCTAACCTGGGGTGGCGGCGGACCTTGGCTCAAAGATGTCGGCGGCGGACCATACGAACCAGGCCCAGGCTGTTGATGCCCTGCTTGCGATACAGACGGCGCATACGGACTGGGACCCTGCGAAACATGTTGCGCAGGCGGCGGCGGCGGGGCGTACGGTCCTTGAACTTGCGGCGGCGGAGGCCCATATGGTCCTTGAGCCTGAATCTGAGCCGAGCGCGGCGGGGCGTACGGCCCAGGTTGCTGCTGCTGCTGCTGCACCGGCATACTCACATGACTCGGCGGAGGGGCATACTGACCCGGATGCGGCGCGAGGCCAGCGGGGCCCGTCGCACCAGGCGGCGGCGTCGCGCGCGCA
>JBBPOJ010001447.1:0-13577 GCA_038091395.1 Leccinum rimulosum | reverse complement strand
AGAGTGTAAAGACTCGAGCAAGTAGCTTAGGTGAGAGGTAAATGGAAGAATGAGTAGAAGACTCGTTATTGTCCCAGAGCGATAGCTCCAGGTTTATATACGATACAGAGATGTTTGTATCTATGTATGTATTCTCCTATAATAGGGAAATAGAGATAGAACTCTATAGAAGGTCATGGAAGGATGACAAAGATATGAGTCATCTGCAGTAAGATACTGCTATCGTCCAATGGCGTTAAAGCCTTATCTAAGTGATGAGTAACACGAATAGCATAAGCAAAGATAAGAGATAGTGAGTCACACATGAGTCACGCTAGTGAGGCATGTTGAGTCACGCTAAGAAGAAATGATGAGTCACACGTAAGACTCGTATGAGTCACGCTGTGAGTCACGCCAAGAAAAATGGTGTAGAAGCGAAGTGAAACCATGATTCTCAACACGGACAAAAAAGGAATCAGGGAGGAGAGTAACATCTGCATTATCGGATGAGGTATCGATATCATCACGACGGGACAGGGCGTCGGCAGGGGCCATAGCAGCAGCGGGGAAGTGATGGAAATGAAGGTCGAAGTCAAGGAGGAAGAATTGCCAACGAGCATGGCAGCGAGACAATTTGCGAGGTTGGCGGAAATTGGTCAGGTTCTTATGGTTGGGTGGCCAGTGCCTTGGAGGTAATGGTGCCATTCCTCTAAGGCATGAATGACTGTAAGGAGTTCACGATCGTAGTGGGCCTACTGAGAAATCAATTTGTGCAAGCATCTCTTAGCCACTATGTCCAACACCATCAAGAAAACTATTGCAGAAGATTTCTGGCACAAACCATCTTTGAATCCTCCCAAATTGCACATATCTGATAATCAAGTCAAGTAGATTGGTCTGTGGAAAATAGTAAGTATCATTCTGTCCAATTTGGAATTGATGTGGATACTATAAGTTTCAGTTCAACTTGTTCAGGTGAATGGAGATCTGAGGCAGGCAGTTACTCAACTATCCAATTCTATCTTTAAGACTAGGGTCATGAATGAGTTGAGGAAGGTTGGCGCCAGGTATTCAGACAATATCTGGTTTGCAGCATTATCTCTTGTCAAAACACCAACAACCAATAACTGGCAATCTTGTATCATTCCATTCACTAGGGCAAATACCATCAACATCAATCAGTTGAAATATATAGTGAAGCCACCTGAGGATGGACTTGGGTATCGAATATTCCATGATAGAAAATGGGACCAGCCTGATCTTTTGGTAAGCTTACATCATATTTACTATTGTAATCTACTATTGTTCATTTACTTTACTTTTTGTAGGTACCATTTGGAAGTGTAGCATTTCAAGAAGCATTTTACCAAGCCAACATGCACTACTAAAAGATGATTCATGTGAGTAATCTTCCCGTATCTGCAAAAAACTGACAGGTTGTCAAGCACCAGCAAAAGCTTGAATGTATGATCAGTCAAAGCATTGATTCCATTGTTTTGGTTGCTATCCAACTGGCCGGAAGGTAATAGATGCTGTTTCTGGACCATGTCACCTGTTAAGATCGTCCCTTCTTTTCCTCCTTTACCTATGTCCTCTTTCCTTTGCTTATACCTTTCGTCTCTATATTGTTGTAGATACACTAATCTGAGTGTAGGGGTGTGCGAGGTGGTTCGTCCCAGAGATCCTATGGATAGGGAAAGCGAGTGGTGGAGGTCCTGAGCGATAAAAGGTGTTTCCAAGAGTATCTCAAGTTGTTGATGTATGAAAAGTGTTTTTCCAAAAATATCAGAAGCATGGACAACCCAAGGTCCTGTCCCTAATAAATATTTTAGATGTGTATAGAATTTATCCTTTGAAAAGAAAATTTCCCATGGCTGTACATGCTAGTACTTATATACCCTCCCAAAGTTGTATTACCTAACTACGTCATGCATGGTATTTCATTACCATGTGCCTCTGGAATCATGACTTATTTTGACTCCAACTTTGAATATGTACAATTCCAACAGCTACTATCCAGCTGGTATGTATTTACCTACATTTACTCTGGGCTGATTCTGCTAAAGCAGGGACATTAAATCCTAGAGCTCATGCTTGAAGGCATGACATTGCGCACACTACAACTGTCACAGCTTCTCTATCCTGCCCTCTTTCCTATAATGGCTTGCTCACAGAGCCATGCCAGTATGTCCACTTCTCCCAAAAGGAAGGCTAGACACCATGCTGACTGTGATGAATATTGTTTGAAAGTCCGGTTTGGTCCAGACTTTTGGAAAGACTGAACTGCAACCGGTCCTGGGACTTTCCTGATATGGAAAAAACCGGACTGAGACCAAAAAAGAAGTTGTTTTTAAGGACTGACCTATCTAAAAATACTTTTAATTACTAGCTTTCAGCCCATATTTTATTCATCTAAATTGGTCAAATTGTGGGCAGTTGAGATATGACACTTTTAAGAATTCATGTTAAATTCGACTTTATTGACTCAGAAATATCATTTCCTGTGATCTTTTAGCATGGGAATAGTGCTCAGCAATGGCTGTGCAGGATCTAGTAGCGGCCCATGCCTTTCATTTCCGCTAATATATTCATAATATGGTCCATATACGGTCATGATATGGTTAATCTCGAGTTGCATGTCATTAAAGAGGATAGTTTTACAAAATATATCATACCTTGCTCAAAGTAAATCGTAAAAATATGTAAAATTCAGCGAAAATATGTCAATATATATAACTATAGAGGGTAACATTAGTCCGCCCAAAAGACTGGTTGCAACCAGTTTTGTAAGTTTTTTTTTTCAAAATGAAAAGACCAAAACCAAGACCAAGTGAAACTCAGTGGAAAAGACCAGACTGAAAAAAATCGGTCTTTTTCAGTCTGGTCCGGTCTGGTTGCAGTCTTTTTGCAGTCCCAGGACTGGTCTTTTAAACACTAATGATGACAGTAAGCAGGAGTTGTCCTCATTATCCTCACCCAGCTCATTCAGATTTCTCAGCTCATATACTTGCTGTTCTGGTCGCTGATCAATGTATCAATGTAATGAATGCATGTTCATGGGTCACCCGTAGATTGAATATATAATTTAGTTGTAAAATTATTGTCAAATCAACAATATTATAGGCAATTAAGAAATAATTGCAAATAGTATAATATTCAATGTTATTCTGATCAATTGTGTTGAAATATATGCATTCATGAAATAGATACTTGTGGAATCATTTAACATTGAATGTATATACATCACATTATATGATACTTTGGCAAGATATTACTTAGGAATACTTGGAATATGTAGGTATTTCCAAAGGGGGCTGTAAAATACTGTGTATTACTTAACAATATGTAGTTTTTCCTGATTGGGGAGAACAATACATATATTTACTGAAAGCTTGTTGGCACCATCCAGGAAACCATGGAACAGGTGACTCAAGGTATTGAGGAAAGTGACAGTGGTCCTCTCTGCTGCCCGAGACGAAGCCCTCGCCGCACATGAGCTCGCCCGACAGGTTATGTCTGCTAGGAATGGCAGAGGATTTGTCCCTTTCTCTAAAGGAGACAAGGTCTGGCTCGAAGCCAAGAATCTCAAAAGAAACCTCACCTCTCGGAAATTCGCCCCAAAACGAGAGGGACCTTTTACCATCACTCAGGTCCTATCCCCCATCACCTATCAGCTGCGCCTCCCCAAAACATGCAATATCCATAATGTGTTTCATGCTTTACTCTTATTGCCCTATCGCGAAAACACCGTACACGGCCCGAACTTCCCCGCACCACCTCCTGATCTTATTGAAGGCGAGGAGGAGTTCGAAATACTGCGGATCATTTGCCATAGAGGTCCCCTTAACAACCGCATCTATCTGATCTGATGGAAAGGATATACGGCCGAAGAAGATACCTGGATCCCAGAACGAGAACTAAAACACGCCAAAACAATCCTCCTAGCCTATAAAAAACTCCATCCTGCCGCTTTCCCCTCAAATGATCACCCCTCCTAACCACCATCTCATCGTCCTTATATCAAAATGTCTGGCTATGCCTATTCCGATTCTGTTTCTATTTCATCCATATCTTCCGTTTCTCTTTCCCCACCTCCTTATCATCGTAACCCTCCTTCTCCTACTAGTCCTTTGGCTCGAGGTCATCTCCCTAGCCCTCTTGGTGGAGTTCCTCTGGATATCGACGATCTCGAACCCCCTGCCTCACCCTCCCTCACCGAGGCTCTGACTCTCACCACCGACCCCGCCACTTTCTGGCGTCCCAACTCCCCTCGTCTTCCCTCCCCCTCCAGAACCCATACAGTTGTCGCAGTAGATGTTCCACCCTCTGCTCTCAGGATTACAACTGACGATCCCACTACTGAGGATCTCCTGAAGCTGAGGATGTACCTGCAAGATGCCCGTCTCTGCAACCCTGTCTTCCACCACACCGACGTCAACTCCCCCCTTTATTCCACTTACCTAGCCTTCATCCATGTCTCTCGTCTCAGTTCCATCGCCTCGGGATTACTCCCAACCGCCGACGCGAACGCTGCCTTCCAGGTCTCCCAGATTACCGCCACCAGAGTCGCCATAGAACAACACCTCCTCTCCACCCTCTTCCAGCTTGGAATGTTGGAATTCATCATCGATCTAGATCGATTTCTGGCTGAGTCGACCATTTACTCCGCCCCCCTTACCATTCCCTCCTCTCCTCCAGGTCTCCCTCGTCCCCCCCTCCATCTCCATATCGCTGAAGTCGAGACTGTCTCTCCTGAAGGGACTCTCCCCCTCTTACGAACCCCCTCCGCGACCTCTTCCCCCTTAGGAACCACTGAGGTTGATGAGCTGGATAAAGTCGAATCAATGTTCAATTCTGTCTCCGTCCACAGCGACGAAGAAGAACATCTGGAGAACATCGACCCCGCCTACCACTCCCCTCCGCCCTCTCCCTCCATCGCGTCCACACCCTCGGCGTCTTCTCTCCCTCTGAACGCTCGGGAAGTAGCGGCCATGAATTCGGCGGAAGCAAGGCTTGACAGGGAACTCGATCTCCCAGTCAATCACACTCATAGGCTCTATCCAAAGGCGTGCTTTTCTTGTAGACGCCTTAGCCACATCCGTATCGACTGCCCCTACTATAGTTGTCCCCTCTGTCTCAAGCCAGCTCCAGGACATCTCCAAGGAGGATGCCCTCTCAAACAACGCGTTCAGAAATCCTCTCCCTCCACCTCGTCGTCGTCTTCTTCCTCTTCTCGTTCCTCCTACCATTCCGCTCGCTCTGGTCGAGGACGTGCTAAACCCTTTCGCCCTCCTCGAGGATCTACCTCATCTCGTCATGTTCGCCCTCCTCCTGTCCACCCTCCCCTCATCGGTCGTTCTCCCTCCCCAGATTATAACTACGATCAAGAGGACGTTTACAACGGCGAAGCTGACGCCAACATGTACGACGAACACCCCTGGACCGGAATCGAATATTAGAGCTTGGGTTGGTGACTCCAAGGCTACAAGGAGGGTAATGTTACGACTGTCTCCTGAGCTCTCTATGTACCTCTTTTCTCTCTCCTTCTGCTATGCTTTTCGCCTTTACTTTGTATTCACTTTGTATCATAGATCTCGGGCAATTTCGCGTTTCGTTCCACATCACCAACGATCCTATTTCCTCCTATCTCCTGTTCTTATCGTCATTGTATTACTAATCCTCCGCAGCTTCTTAATCATCCATACTGCGGATGACGCGTCCCTTCTCTGTGATTCCCTCACATTCCATCTCGTTAGTATATATAGCCTACGATCGGCGACTACTGATCTTGCCGTGGATCTGCTTGTGCTTCAGTAACCAGTTAACTGTTTTTATAAGTTACCATCACCGATCTGTTGGTTCTTCAAGATATTCAGAGGGAGTGGAGTGCCTTTCGACAGATGCTCGGGAGGAATGACTGCCCATTGATGGGTTGTGTTCACTATCGAGGGAAAATTTGATGAGCGTGAATGTGCTTTTGAAAGCAAGGTAGACATACGTGTTTGCAAATGCCATTCGACTGATAGCATTAGTGAGTTCATCGATATCAGAGAATAGCAGGTCATCAAGCTTGTTGTTGGTTTGCACTTCTTGGAATTCTTGATGAGAAGCTCACAATTTGCTAGGCTCAGGTGAATCTAAATTGGGACCATTGTCACTGAGCGTCGTGGAAAATATATATGTGGTGAGGGCATCAAGGTCAGGCTAAGAGAAGTTATTAGGTTTGAAGAATTAACAGCGGCAAGGCCCCACCTCTGGCTGAGGTTTTGAGGTATGACTACCACCACCACCTTCGCTCATCTGAAGACTGGCAAGTTGGGCAACGGTCGCTTTGCGGGTGTCGTTCTGAGGTGGTTGCTGTCCTGCATTTCGAAGATGAACATTCTTGAATCTTTCCAATTGGGGTCTCCCTGCAGGGTTCCTGACAAAACCATCCTATCAACATCACAACAAGCAGAATAGGTACAGCGATAATACTGATCGCGGGCAGGCATAGTATGGAGAGGTGGAAGTTACAAATGAAATGTGACTGGTATTAAAGTGATGCAAAAGAGCGTTACTTACCCATGTAAAACAATAACAATGTCTGTGATGCATTGAGTTCCATGGTTCCATAGTTACATTACGAGGCTTTAAGGATCTGAACGGATATGATCAGCTACAAGCGGTTCCCGACATACAAGGTTGTTGGAACTGTAATCATGAAGCGGCCACGCCCTCAACACAACTTCTCTTGTTGAGCAAGTCCGGGTGCTTTCACTCTCTGAACTTTGATATCAACAAGAACATTGATCAGCAGTTGATGAAGGTCTGACAAATGCTCCATGCAATCCAGGAGAGTGGAACAAAGATGTCGCTTGTTGAATAGATGATTTAACCAAAGACAAGCTTCTGGAATGGAGAAGAAATATCAATAAGGTGCATCATTTGGATGATCACAGATGGTGAAGTATCCAGCGAAGACATCGTTGGAAGGGATGTTTGGAGACGGGACCACTGCAGAGGTTCAAGGTCAGAAGATGACCTAAGGCTAGAAACCCAAAGTTCTTGCACCTTGTGCCTCTTCACATATTCAACCAGGTTGGCAGTAGGACATGAATCGTCCAGAGTAAATACTGCAAGGCATGGCAACGCGAGAGTGCGCAGAAGAGCAGATCATTCATTCCCTTCCAATGGAGTGTTCGCGAGAGAGAGATCTCATATAGTACAAGAGTTTCACAAGGCCATAAGAGTGAAAGAGATTGAATACAGCCCGAAAAAGACGAGCGAGTGCAAGTGAACGGCTTCGATAGAAGTGGGCCTCAGATCGCTATGGACGTTCTCCAGCAGATTTAGAAGTGCATGGGAATCTTGAAAGGGACTTGAATAAAAAGAAAAAAATACATGATCCGGGGGTTGGTGCGTTGCTAAGGATCGAAAGAAAAGATCTAAGGCCCTTAGGTGATGGTCCGTCGTCTGTGACAAGCTTGTGAACCACAGAGTCTTCGGTGGTATAAAAGAGCTACAGCACTGCCAGAGAAGAAGTGCACCACAATGGTTATCCTCCAACTTCCATTGGCTCGAGTCGCCAGGTGGCCAGAATTTGACCAGGGAAAAATAAGAGGACACGACGAGTTTTGGAGTGGGTGGCAAACTTGGGAGAGGATGTGCATATCTTCTTTAGATAACTCTTGGACTAATGTACCATTTTGATCAATTTGTCTGTCACGCATCACACGGACATTTGACGTGATGAAATTTCACATTCATCACGCATCACAGGCCTGATTGACAAATTTCTTCTGGGGTACAAAATTTTGTCACATCGCCTCTCATTGGGATATGGTCTGTGTGCCTGACGAAATGACAAAAATGACGAAAATGACGAAAATTTTGATGGTCATAATGTGTCACTTGGGGTGCTGATGAATTAAATATCGAAATGGTACAGTACTTCTAGTAGCATTTCGCAAGGTAAATGCCAAAGAAGGCATTCTTTTGGCACAAATTATGATCAGTGTTAGAGGGCCAAAAATTCTGTGCTTACTCACATTCTCCTTCACGGGAGGGTGAAGGCCTCCATCGACAGCCTTGCACTTCAAGATGAAGAAGGAATCCAGTCGCGGTAATTAGCAATGCAGGTGTCCAGCATCTGCCAAGGCTAAGAAAAATGAGAATGAAGCGAAGTGCTTGGATTGGGGGACTTGCCTGAGAGATGTTCAGGGGTAGGCTATGTACGTTACCCATTGGTGATGGAATTTAGAGGAAACTGGTATGAGAAAATAGAAGACTGGGATGAGACAGTGTGGGTTTAAATGCTCAGCAAGTGTAAGGAGCATAATAATTGTCACCAAGCTAGCTAATTGTATGGATCGTAGCCAAGCTAGCTAATTGTATAAATCGTCACTAAGATAGCTTATTGTATGAGCAGCAATTATTATCTAGCATAACGTCACGAACAAAAAAAAGTGTTGAACAAAAAAAATAAGAACAAATCTACCCGTCTCCGACGACTAGCTTGAAAAGAAAAAAAATGTGCAATAAAAGTCCCCCCCCCCAACCATGATGATTCCAACCAAGTTGCATCCTGTACCACCATTTTACAACGTGTCTGATAACTCTCCACCTATGCCACTGCTATGTCATCAAGTCGAAATGGTCTACCAGATAACTTCACCAGTCACTGTAGCTGCGAACGAAGAGATGTTGACTGCCTGGGGAATACACAGCAATAGGGCTCCAATGTACCACTACAACAACACCTCCGCCTTCCCACCTATTCAAACTTGTGAGATTCGTAGCCAGCCTTGTCAGTAGTTATTGACATAATCCACTGGATAATTACCACACTTCACGTTGCACTACAAAGGCCAACTACCACATCCAAATTGGATGTACATCTCTTGTCTGGCTGGCTATGAAATCCAGCTGTCTGACTTTGAAATAATAGGAGCATGGACAGAACAGGAGGAGAGCACATTCAGCATGATTACGCAATCATACGTCAATAGGCCAAAAATTGCAGCAATTGCCAGTGATTATATTGACCAATCTTTTGATCATATCTCATCCAGATCTGATCTGATTGATTAGATTCTTGCACCATGAGAATCAGAAAAACAGGGGCTACAACTTTTCTGGTGAAACCAAAAATCATTCCCAAAAAGGAAACTTGTTATTTCATTTTGGTTGGTCCAACAATCTAATCAATCAGATCAGATCTGGATAAGATATGATCAAAATGGTCGCAAAACCCCAGCGATACGAGCATTTTGATTGGTCAATATAATCACTGGCAATTGCTGCAATTTTTGGCATATTTATGTATGGTTGTGTAATCATGCTGAATGTCTCCTCCTGTTCTGTCCATGCTCCTATTATTTCAAAGTCAGACAGCTGGATTTCATAGTCAGCTTGCCATTGTATTTGGTCAAATACATTGCCTGGTGGTGTGTGGTAAGTACCATACCTTGAGGTCTAACACTACTGACTCAGGTCCTACTGTATCACCTCCATCTTCCCGCCCGTTCAAAATTGCGAGATTTGTAGCATCCGTTCCTACTGCATCACCTCTGCCTTCCCGCCTGTTCAAAGTTGCGAAAGCCGCAACACCCATCCTTGTAGACTCTGAGAACTCTGTGCCTCACCAGCGGTCAGAACACTCACCGGCACCAACCAAATCTAGTCTATCATCTTTAGAATCCGAGGATGACATTGAGATTGGCAAGATACCCAAACCAAGTGGAGAAGCAGGTAGACCAGAGTGTGGCAGGTACAATCTAGAGGAAAGGTTAGCTTGGGGGGAGGATGAATTCAAAAACCTCAATGTAAGAGCTTAGCTTGATGAGTGAGTATGGACATTGACATAATGAAACAGAATATAAATTCGTAAACAGGGCAGTGAAGTGTCACCTTGATGTGACAAAGTTCAGAAGCCTATAGGATCGAAAGGCATTAGAATGTGTCAGAGAGAAGGTAAGCTATAGGTACCACAGAGGAAGGAACATGCTTACCAGAAATATCTGATGGATGTTGGCTCAATTCCCTGACTTGCTTCTTCATCTCACTAATGTCATGGCAGAGGGACATAATGAAAGAACTGAAGATAATTGATACATCTCGCTCTCCGCAAACCAGGGGTTCAAAAGCTGCCAAACGCATCAAGTCAACCACAGTCACGTCCCGTAAAGCAGCCAAAGGATTGCCACCACAACTCTACGACTCTATCTGGCTTGCAAATAACAAGACAATTGCCTCCGAAGAATCCTTTCAATGGCTGGAGCTCATCACACGTCAAACATAATGGTCTTGGGTACAATATTGATATCTAGGATCTGTTCCCAACTGACTAATTCCCACTCACAAGGATCTTGATGTGTTGTGCAAGGACTGTCGAGGACTGTGTCGTGTACTAGTTGTATTGTTGTGTTATATTCTTTAGTCAAGTGCTGGATTGAATGACAATGATATATTGTGGGCATGATATATTGTGGGCGATAAATGGGTACCCTTGTTAGAAATCTGCCTGCACAGTGCCCAACCGTCGCCCTATTACTTTTGGTATTTATATATTTTCTGAATCCCTTATGGAGTCGCACAAAATCATATATTATGTAGTTCAGAAAAATATTATATTTAGATAACATCTTCTGACAACCCAAAATATAATATTTGTGGCGGCAGAACATGTAATTCGAGAAGATAATCTTATTAGAGACATTATGTCATCTGTATATGTTATTATTATCGATTTCCTTTTGGGACATTGAAAAGTTTAAGTTTTGACCACTTAAAATTTAAAATTATATGTAACCTCAAAATAGGGAGCCATTATATTTTATAATACAATTACATTTTGAGACATATTCTAAGGGGCTCAAAATTTTGAACCCATCGATGTGTTAGTTTATTGTTTCCTTTATTCCTTGGATTTGCTGTGAGCGTGCAGGAATGCTTGTGTAGCTAGATTGATGATGTGGGCCAGGCAGCTGAAAAACACAGGTAAGCAACAGTCAAACAACAGTCAAACGAACAGTTTAAAGATGTACCGAACATGTTTCTTCTTTGCATTCCATTTTGCCCGGTCGCACACTCGATTTGGTTGCCGAATTCATTTGCCATTGTGTCCATATTGGTGGCATTGTCACACGTAACGTGCCCTATCTGTCGCATGGGGTTAGTTTGATTTAATTATGTCGAAAGAGAAATGGTATCTTATGTGCGATGCCTAGCCGTTTGACAACCTTGTACAAAGCCTGTCCCAACCAAACTCCGTTGTGAGCATTGTTCATTCGGATGAAGCCGAAGAGAGCCGTTTTGAGTTCCCATGTTCCCGGCGAGCTTTCGTGCATCCATGACCCGGTGACAGCAAAGAATGCGTCTGTGTTTGAGGCTTGCCACGCATCACATGTTAGATTGACCCGACCTTTGACGGCATCGCTCTACAAAAAGATCAGTACAACACATTGCTATAGATGACTTCTAGTACCTGTAATTGTGTACATAGCTTGATCATTTGCGCCTTGAACATATCAATGACGGATTGTCGAGTGAGCTTACGACCTGGCAGCTTCACACCGTTGGTCGCTCGCGCCGCCACATCCATCATGCTTTTGAAATCGGGGTGCTCAAACACAGATAAGGGCTGTGAAAGCATTAGTTTATGTTGTACACCATTCGTGATTGAATAGAATTTACCTGGTCCGTATTCACCAACCACTGAATGGCGACGGAGCGAAAGTGCTTGTCACTGTATGGGACAGTTCATTCCTTTGGGGGATACACTGAACGTGACCATCGAGCTGGGTTTGATGGCCGGCAGACTTGTCCTTCTGGCTTTTCCGGTCCTTGGGCAGCATTGAAGGGAAATTCTCTGCTTCAGCCCATTTTAAATACTCGGCCTGAATTAGAGCATTAGGATATATGCTGAGAGACTTATTGTGCTACCGTGACTCACCCGATGGTTGGACTCCAAATGATGGCAAAGCGTGGATATCTCGGCGACGAGCATTACGCCGGTTGCACCCTTGCTATTTGATTTTAATTTTCATTAGTATTATATATGGTATGAAAGAAAACATTGATACTGACGAGCAACACTTGCAGTTGCGACATTTCTTGCCATCGCTCACGCGGATGAACGGCTTGTCGAAAAATTGATCGACGTCTTGACTGCATTGCTCTCGACAAGCCTTTGGAGCCTTGTCGATATCCAAGACTTGGATCGGCCAATAAGCCATCTGACCTGACTGCGTCTGGATCTTCGGCTAAGGAAGACAATATGGCTGAAAATGTGTAGTGTCAATAGAACGAGTCAAAATAGGTAGCACATACTACATACCACTGGCAGTGTTGTTGTTAGCATGAGGATCCAATGTGGCTGGTCGTTTGCCTGCAATTCGTCAAGGTTAGTATGCATAAAAATTTGATTCGAGTGGGATCGCACCTTTGCTGACCCGACTCGGCTCGGATCGAAATGCTGCGTTGTCCTCGTCTTCAGAGTCTAATAGACTGGTGACGGCCCGTTTGCGCTTCTGAAGAGAGGTCGAAGGTAAGGTTGGAGGGGGGGATGCATCATCATGAGAGGAGGTGGGGGAGTTGGGCACACTGTCGTGTTGCGCGCCTGTTTGGAAGTGGCGGTGTGACGAGAGCTCAGGTATGGCTGTGTTCTCGGTGTCTCTAAGCTTTACCAATGGGATCGTTGCCCGTTTCGGTCATTGAACAGACACGTTCTCACTGGCGGCGTTCATTTCCGCATGCCGGCGGAAGTATTCAAAGGCGGTGTGTCCACTATAGGTATAATTGTACAGTATCACGGAGAATACCAAATTACAATAACTAGCTCCAGTGCTGATCCTGGCCAAGGGCTCCAAAAAAATGAAGCTCGAGCCCCTAGGCTGGTCGAGACCTTTGACAGAGCTCGGCCTGGCTCGGGGCACTAAGCTTGGCCCTGCCCAACACTAGGGCTAAGACGAGGTATCAATCACTGATTGTATGTGAAAGCAACCTAATATTCAAGGGTCAGGTGTAGGCCCTTATATACTACAATATGTGTTTGTACATGTTGTGGAAAGGAATGTTCAAGAACATTCTATAGTATCATGTAAGAGGTTCTAGCCAATAGCATAAGTAACTCTACATGATCTGTCAGCGTGATGAGTAAGTCATCAGTCAGCAGATATATGTGGCTTAGTAATACTGTACCTTTCTGTATGGAGGCAACGCCTGAGGGTGCGTTACGGAGTACCCCTGACCCCGAGCTTAGCAACACAGCCTGCGTTATGCATTACAGTTGCCAATGTTGGCAATGTGGGCTCCCTTGAGCGTGATGGCCTATTATTTTGGCAACGGCTCCGATGTCACGGACTGTCATAACGTTACACAGTCTAGCTTCAAGGTTTGGAATGTAGAATTAACATGTCGGAGCAAAAAAAAAGTAAAGCTACTGAGACGACTAAAACATAGTGCACGAGTCTCGGAATTTGTCCCTCAACTCTTCTGTCAGCCATGATGAATGTTGGCCCATCCTCACAGCTAATTTCTCGAATTCATCATTTGCAACAGCTACTTAATGGCTTGCCCACTCATCTGCCTTTGAATCCGCTCGAGTCCACATACTA
>JBBPOJ010001446.1:0-13598 GCA_038091395.1 Leccinum rimulosum | reverse complement strand
AGCCATTGCTGTAGTATCCTCCGAGTAATCGACGAGTCGCTCGTCTCTCAACTTTCCTGTTCTCTCAAACGCTTCTGTTTTTCCACCCGATACCATTACAGTCTTTCAAGGGCTCCTGGCAGAGTCCGATCGTGCTTTCCTGCCTCTTCCCATCTTTTCAATACATCTTTCTCTCCCTCCACCTCTCGCATAGTACGGCTGGTCTCATTCTCCCTCACGCCCACTTAACCCTCGGAAACCATCCCCGGTTCTCTCCCTCAGTTTCCTCGCACCTTTTTTGCGGTCCCCGTCGACGGAGACGTCCGAGAGGCCTCCCTTCTACAGGCCAAGCAAACGGAAGGCCGGCCAAGGCGGCACTCCCACGTGATGTTATGACGACCCGCCGGACACCCTACGCTCATTTTATGCTTGCATTGCGACGTGTCGTGTGGGCAGTGCAGCCCCCACGATCGATGAGGATGGCACGTTAGCGGACATGCATGTGCGCAATCTAGCACGAAGGCGCTTCAAGACGCACAGGCGATTCCAGGATAATACCAGGGCGATGGGTGAGTAGGTAAGAGAAGCGGATTAGGTCAACTAGGAATGGCATACAACGAGTGAACACACGCTCACCACGGTTCAGTACATCCGCCCTGGGGACATTGATCGTCGAACTCGCTCGGACTCTGGAGCAGCGTGGCACACTGGGGGTGCCGCTCGCACTTGACAGGGAACCCCTCGTAGAGATACCTGTTCTTTGCGAGCAAGGAAAAGAACCGCGTCCAAAGTGCCCCGCCTTTCTTGGAACGCATAAAGGTTTCGGAGTTGCCGATCAAGATGAGACCGTCCCTGGCCCGCGAGAGGAGGACGTTGAGGCGCTCAGGCGAGTCCATGAACCCGATTAAGTTGGATTTATTTGACCTCGTCAGGCTCGCGATGACGATGTTGCTTTCCTCTCCTTGGTAATTATCTAACCGACACGTTGAACGAGGCTTGAATCATCAGAAAACATCTTGCTCACCGATAGTAGCCAATTTGATTCGACCTTTCTTGGCTTTGAGCTCCGGTGGTGCAAAGAAGGCCAGGCCAGCCCGCGCAAGATCCAACGAATCCAGTTCGTTAAGGATCGGGTCGTTGTCCTTCTTCAAGGCATCACGCAGATGGTGGAGTTGCCCGAGATACGGTGTAAGGACGACGATGTCCTCGCTTTTGTAGCCCTGCTGGGCAAGGTAGCGTACGATCTTGAGCACCATTTGCACCTCGTACGTGTTTTGCTTTGACGACTTGGTACCGCCGTCCGCGCGGTCGCCAGCGAGCGAGTCGTCGTCTTCGGGATGAGTGTGCTTTACGAAGACCACGTTCGATTGCAGGCCTCTGATGTCGGATCGCGAGTTGGTCGAGGAGGCGTCGACAAGTTCAGGGTATGTCAGTTCGCGAACAAAGGCGGAGATCTCGGGCCGCATCCGATGTTGCGTCGACAGGGTTTCATGCGGGTGTCCCTTGAGGATGAGACGCTCGAAAAGCGACCGATTCAGATCAAACCCTTCCTCTTTTTCGACAGTCAGTTGGTAGTTGTTCACTTTGGGACGCAATTGTCTAGCATACGAGTAATCATCAGTAACGAACACCAATAACGACCGAATCGTGAAGGAGACGTACTTGTGGTCACCGATGAGGATCATCTGGTTGACGTTTGACGACAACGCAGTCAAAACATGACTCTCGAGAATCTCGCCGGCTTCTTCTACGAGTAGCACCTCCAGTCCTGTCTGATCGAGCACTTTAGCATAGATAGCTGCTCCCGTGGTTGTGCACGCGATGATCCTCTTCTGACGCAAAGTCCGCACCGTCGACTGTGAAAACTCCCCTTGTATGGCGTCTTGAAACTGGTCGTACCGCGTGCCGGCGCCGCACATCGAATCCAAGTATTCTTCAACGATCTTCCGCCGCCACCCGTCCAACAACTGTTGGCGGGCAGAGCGCGCCATGTCCCAAATCCGAGCCGAAGCCGGAGCTCGGATGTGCGGTTCGTCGCTCAGCACGCCAGCGTTCAGACCCATCGTCCACCGGGAAAAGAGGTAGCTCTTGTCGATGACATGTCCGTTCCGTCCCACACGCACCATGCCGTCCCCTGCCACCATCTCCGTCTTCGTTTCCGACCCCAACGGAACGCGGAACGCTTCGAAGAACTCGGGATGTTCGAGTTTCAGATGGGACATGATGCTCCTACCGTCTCGCACGTCTAGCAGAGCGTCAAAGTGACAACGAAGTTTGACTTCCTGGTGTGAAGCGAGGGCTTTGAAGTTGTTGATCTCGTCCCAGTCGGTCCAAAACCTTGAGCGTGGTTGGTTATGCAGCGCAAGATGCTCCGTCGATTTGTTTGCACGACCGCCCAGACGCACGATGGAATCGGTAGGTATACCGTATCTGAGGAGATCGCAGAGGAATTGGTCCAGAGCGTGGTTCGTGTGGCAGACGACGAGAATGGTTTGATCTGTTTCGTCGTGTATTATTTTCGCGAGGATGGCACCCATGAACGACTTGCCAGTTCCTTACGGGAACAGTTAGACAACGCCAAGAAAAAGGCAGTGATGCAAGTAGCGATGCTCACCTGGTGGTCCTTGGATCAACGAGACGCGGCGCTGGAACGCTGAAACCAGACATTTCGCCTGAGCCTTGTCCAGACAGATGGACGTGGGGAGATCCAACAAACTACCCAGGTTGACCGATGGGTTTGAGGTCAGTACATTGGCAATGTGTGATACAATTATTCTATTTCTTGGTGACGAGAGTGGAAATTCAGGATTCCAGGATAAAATTTCTTCGGACAGGGGAAATTCGAAACGTGTCTTCAGCACAGAGAGCACAGGTTCGAAGGCAAATGTAGCAGCGTTGATTTGTATAAGCTGTATGTTCCGGGACATGCAAAGCGACGTGAGCGTCTTTCTGATGCTAACGTCGCCGTCCAGCTGCAAGACTATCACCGGCGGGTTGCAGGCTAGGAGTTCATCTACTCGGTTCACTGTCCCAAAACCAATGATATCTTGACCAGAGGCGAGGCAAACTAGAGATTGGTGCCTCAGAATTTTCGAGCCATGAGGATCTCGTTTGAGGAAATTTATCCGAGTGGCCTCGAGCTTCATCTCCCTGAGTTGCCAAAAGTCGCTGTCACATTGTAACTTGATCCCCCAGCGAGTTTTGCGGTCAACGCCAGTATGGATACCAATCATGGAGAGGCCATCCACGCGGAGACCACCACGGTACTTCACATCCTTCTGTGAAGTAGCTTGTACCTCCTGACGGATATCAAAGATCATGTCCTCCCGGAGCATACGAAAGGTGTTGTCTAGGTAATCCCCGACTGGTGTTTCTGACGTGTGGAGCTCATCGTGGAATGTTGGGCGGAGAAAGGGAGGTTTTCGACACAAGATTTCATCGGCAGTTGGAAGGATAGAGATTTCGCGGAAGTCGGCAAAGTCATTATCGTGACGCCCACCAGGGCCATTCAAAGCGTCGTACACTGTCAAGGGATCGACATTGGAGAGTATGTGTTTCATTAAATATCCCATCTCTCTGATTTCATGTTGGGATGACGTGATGAGACTGTTTTGGATGGAGGGTCGAACTGCAACTTCTCGGTAAGGATTGGTGTCCCGGTCTTGCAGAGTCAAGAGCCGCGAAAGCACTCTAGCGAAAACCAGCTGAGCGTTTTCGTTGAGCGTGTCCTGTTGGAACGCTCGAACGAAGACACCCCAGAAAATGGGTGGCTCCACAAGGTGGAACAACAAATTGTCCAGGGTGTCACCCACATCGGAGGCCCTCAGAAGATAGCCCAGGACACTGGAACCCAGTCCATTCATGAACTGGATCGACAAGTCACATCTGATCGCGAACTGGACTGAAGAGAGACCGTGAGTACTTTGGATGATTGAATCCAAGCATACCACCGGATCATCCTGAGAGCAAAGTCCCTCCAGGAAAAGAGTGACGCCACCAGAATCAAGTTTGACCGACCCAGAAAGAACATCGAGAAATCGCTTTTTCAACCTGGAAGCACGGCTAGAAGGTAGAGTAGGATTCATGTGTAACTTGGTCAAGTGTTTAGATGCTGAGGTTGTACAATGAAAAACTCACACAGCAACTTGAAATTCGAATACACTGCCAGGGGATCCGCGCAGTATAAAATTGGAGAAAGGACATCATGTCAGGAAGCTTGACTTGTGGAACAGAACACGTGTCGATTTCATACAGGCTACAGCATCTACAGCATCCCCCAACGAAATGACGAACTTCATTGCGGTTTTGACGATGGATCACGCCGGGAACTGATCACGTTGAGGACTTTTTCCATAACTCAAATTGCGGGAATTTAGAATATTTGAAGGATAGAAGATCCATGGGGCCATGGCGCCATGCGGAAGAGAACGCAAAACAACTGGTGCAACGTGGGTAAACCGGTAAACACACACAAACTATAAGAAGTCGAAACGTGCCTCGATTTCTCACTGGTGGCACGGTGACTATGTATTCTTCCCCACCAGAGGTCGAGAGCGTGTGTTGACGACGATAGGTCCTGTGGGGAACACGACGATCGCGGACGAGTGAAAAGCTACGAGTCGGACGCCGGTACCGGATCATAGACCAATCCGTCAACCTTGCGAGGCTTGGCGTGCGACGCTGTGTATGATCTACAGCGAAAAATCCATGTGCCATCAACGGAAAGCTAAATTTGGCGCATATAGCGTGCTCCGAGCCTTCCGAAAAACGTATTGGGTTGAAGAAGTGTATCGAGTCCGCCGAACATCGTAGTAACAACGGTCAACAGCAACTTCGATGTGGACTGTTGGGCTACGACACCAGGCGAACGGCGATGAAAGTAAGAACATTCTCTGTTGTGGATGCGGCGGCCATCGAGCATGTCAATCAATTGCGGGCGGCCTAGGAATCTAGCGTGAGCTCGGGACGCCGTAAGAAGCGCCCGCCCGAGACGAATAGTACCGGATTACATAAGCTACCTGCCCCTCTTAATACCACACACATTCGGGTGCGTCCAACGTGATCACCATGGCTTCCACAACACAACCCGTCCCCAATGTCGCCCCCGTCCCTGCACCAGCTGCAGCCAAGAAGAAGGAGCCATACCCATTTTACCTCGGCGGTCTTGCAGCCACCATAGCTGCATCCATTACCCACCCCCTCGATCTCACCAAAGTTCGCTTACAGGCCTCGGGTGATAAACGGATGATCGAGTCTGTGAAGAAGACCGTCAGGACAGCTGGTTACAGAGGTCTTTTTGATGGAATCACGGGCACTTGGATGCGACAGATGAGCTACAGTCTATGTCGCTTCTGGGCGTACGACGAGAGCAAGAAACTCCTTGGTGCCACCCCACAATCGCCTGCTTGGATGTTGGCTCTTGCTGGAGTTATGGGTAAGCTATGCCCCAAGTCGCCTCTTCACATGCCCCTGACCGATCATCCCAGCTGGTTCCATAGCTGGTGTCGTTGGTAACCCCGGTGGTATGTGTCCTCGTGCATTCCACACGTCCGCTTCCTCACGTCATGCTTCCCACAGAGGTCGTCATGGTCCGTAGAGTCAACTTACCCATATCCCATGCCTTCTCACGCTTTCCCTTCCATTCCTTCCCGTGTCACGTGCTCACCCTCTCTTGCCCCACACTTCATCCCTGTCCTCGCCCATCTAGGTCCGCCTCCAAGGCGATTTCGCCAAGCCTCCAGAGAAGCGTTTCAATTATAAGCATTGTTTCGATGCCCTTTTCCGTGTAAGTGCTTATCTCGCTTTTATCATTGGCTTCTTGCCTCGTACCCTATTCCATTCCGTTTTGCTCGTGTGCGGGTTCGGCGTGCGTCGGAATTACACGGCCACATGGTTCTTTGACTTTGCAAGGCCCATTCCGCGTTGTTCCGAGAGATGGATATATTTCGGGATCTGGGCAGCCCGTTGTTCCGTCTTCTCTATACACACCTTTATTCGAAGACCTTCGTGGGGAGCTTCTCTCGGCCTGGGTCGGGAAAGTCGATTACAGTGATCGATTCTGTCGAGCGCGATCGTTATGTCGATGATGCCGAGCAAGAGAGAACGCACGAGCCACGACAGTAGAGGGTGGCGGACAACAGAAAACAGAAAAAACATCTAGGAAACGGAGTGCTTTTATACTCGGCATGTCAAATTACCTCCGCATGCCGCCGCACAAATGTGGGAAGAATTCCGTTCTATCCCCCCTCCTTTGGCTAATCAATTTTTTTTTTCGTTGTGTCAGACACATAGCCGACGTGATGATGATTCTCTTTCGACATCGCTTCTCGTTATTCGTTATTTGATATTCGTTATTTGTTTCGATATTGTTTCATTTCTTTCGTTTTAATGAACTTACTGGGATGCTGACATTTCTTCTGTTACTCTCCCTGGGTTGACGTCTCGTTTCGATGGACGATCTTAATCCATGTAGATGGTTCGCGAAGAAGGCCCTTCATCACTCGCTCGTGGCGTTGGTCCAAACGTCTTCCGAAGCGTACTGATGAACTCGAGTCAACTCGCTTCGTGAGTGCTTGATCGTCTTTCCCAAGGCAGATCGTAGTTACTGACTTTGCTGGCTAGTTACGACTTTTTTAAGTCCGAGCTCTTGAAGACACCGTACTTCACGGACAACATCTATTGCCACTTTACGGCCAGTTTCGCTGCCGTATGTTTGATTAGATTTGTTATTGGTTTGGAAGTGGAAATGCTGACGCGGATGAAAATTGAACAGGGCACGGTAGCTACTACCGTTTGTTCGCCTGCTGATGTCCTCAAGAGTCGTATCATGAACGCGAGCGGACCTGGATCCAGCGTACGTTCTTTCCCTGTGCTGGTACATGTACTCAGAAGGGCTGACTTGTCCCATTTCTACGTCGTTCTCTGCATAGTCAACGATGGGCGTGATTCGAGCATCGCTTGCAAAAGAGGGCCCGATGTTTATGTTCAAAGGCTGGCTCCCGGCATGGTCGCGTCTGCAACCGACGACCATTCTCATATTCCTCACGCTCGAGCAGCTGAAAGGAGTAGTGGACTGGCAACGGGGAACATTGTAAAAACATGGGAACAGGCCGCAATATTGCTTCGACGAGGCCCTGGTAATGTGCATTGCGAGGGAAGATAACTTGTTTATTTTTCATGTGCACACTAGAGTTGTGTTTTTAGGATTGGTGATCATGTTTCGCATTTCGACGTTGGGCGTCGTCTTCCACTCTACCCACATTCTACCTACTCTTTTTTTCATCCCATCGGAGGTGAATTCCTTTCCCTTTTTTTCTGTGTGTGATACCAGGTACATCGGTACATACATATTCATAGACCTGTACGGATGGATTGTACGGAGACTCTGTGATCTGATTTCGAGTGGTTACTACAGTTTCGATGACATAAGCAAATGCCTTTCAAATTCTAACCAAATTCTAATGGTTAGGTTCAAAGTGAGTTCCAGCTCATCGCGCGCGCATGTCGTGGCAAACCTCCAGTACCCACAGAATAGATGGTTGCTTGTCGAATTTGTATCCCTCTCGAGTGATAAATCTTCATCAAGTGCTTCGTTCGACGCCAAACACGTCTACGCCGCCCTCCGACAGAGCGTCATCTCAAATTTCGGCGATGCAGGGTGGGGCGCCGTTGGGAGTTCGATGTCTGGCAAGTCCAAACAAAAACTAATCGAAAATAATCGCCCATTCTGACGCGCGAGTACGTTTAACAAGGACAGTCAAATACTTTTCACCGACGACCCGTCTCTGCATCATCCGCGTCGCACGTGACCAGCACACCATCGCATGGGGCGCCGTGACGCTCCTCACGTCCATCCATGGTATCCGAGTTGTCCCGCACGTCGTGCACGTTTCAGGTTTGTCATTGTCGCCGATGGGGTCTAATGATGTGTTTTGCCTGTATTGAATCTTGATTATCTTTTTGTAGGAACGATCAGGCACGTTCAGCTGGCTGCGATCAAGCACAACGGACAAGTCGTCGCGCGTTTTAGGGCGATGGCGAAGACCCCAGGTGAGTCGTCCGTCCCATCGAGCGTAGAATGAGGACGACGACGTTTGTCTTGCAGGACAGTATCATGCTCAGGATTCTTACGAGCGGTATCTCGTTCAGAGCACGCGAGAAATCGAATCGTTACGGGAATGACAGTTTTGAAATCGCGAGGTGATTTTGTAGGGATTGGTCCAGGGAACTCACGAAACACGCGCCTCTTGGCAGCAGACATATCTTCAGCTCTGTGAATGCCACAACTGTAGCTAATTCATTCATGGTTTACGCCTTTTCTTTTCCGTGGGATCTTCTACTAGTCCGAGGGCGGCGAGAAGGTTGGTGGAATGGATCGAGTGGCTCCATTTGCTCACATGGATGAAATGGTGAAACTATGCCGGTATTCGAACAGCCCTTGGCTACATACTACCGGCGCATCCGTGTCTCTGATCGCCCACATCGATGTCGCCATACCGCCCAAACAGCATCCCAGCTACCAGATAGGCTAGCGACTTCTCAGGTTGAAGATGCTTGTCCCTCTGGGCGATCATAAGACACGCAGAAAGGAGTGTCTTCCAGGCCTACTACAGTTTTCAAGGGGTCACGAAGCGGGAACTGGCATGCACATCCGGGCAACACTCATTGATTAATTGATCACTTCCTGCGCAGATACTGTGTAGCACTACAAGAGGCTGCTTCTCGGCGATCTATGTGCATAGGATAAGTCCTAGCAACGCCAGGACCAGAAAACTCTATAAACTTACGTGCACTCGGCGGCACGAGAGTCCACGAACCTCCACGCAACGTCGATGAGAGCCGCTCCAGCGGTTGGTGGGCTCACATGGTCATTGAGAGGAGTTCGTGGGGACTGATGAGAGGTGCTCGAGCGGGTGAGAAGTCCTTGAGAGGAGTGGGTGAGGAGGCGGTCACATTCATTTGGACAACACAGGAAGCTTGAGCGGGTAAAGTCATTGAGAGGAGTTCATACGGAGGAGATTACACTCTTCAAGGTTAATGGTAAACTCTCCAATGTTTTTACCATGAACTCCGACCAAATAGATCAAACTCATGAATATAGTGTATCGGGAACATTTGCGATGATTCATACGAGGTCCGCAAACCCGACCCGTAACTTATGGGCATCGAAGACACTGTATACGCCCTGCAAGAAAGTGTCCCCGATGCTCCAAAAATCTAGGCCATGTAGTCAGAACGAGTCCATCTAGTACCACACAAGGAGGTTGGATCAGGAAGTGATAAGCACTGAAATCTCACCGATACGGGAGCGCTGAGCGATAATACCGCTGAAACAATAGTAAGAACCTTCCTGAATCGGATTGAGTCTGAGAGCATCAGAAGGGATTTCAAACGTCCTGCCACCGAAGGTGAAGCCCAGTGTTGGGAAAGAGTTGCACGGTACTGCAGGGTGTCGATAAAAACAAGGTATGTACCGAACGTAATCAGAACTCACAGTGATAAAAACCAAAGCCTTCATGTTCCATCAGGGTACCGCCAAGTTGATTGTACAAGTCTGAAACCCGTTCCCAGTCTCCGAAGATGTATCTTGCACCAGTGTCGAAAACAACAGGTACATTTTTGAGGATTTTATCACTGTGACCACTAACACGAACATCATCCATAGACACCTGCCAGAATCCCTACAATGCCAATGTCAGCGACACTGTCCACTCTTATCTACCGTTTTAACTCACACGGTTTGTTACGCGTGTATAAGTGATGTCATCCCTGTACAGCAAGGAGTTCGTTCCGCCAACCCACATCTCGGCTCCAGACGAGGAAAGTTTAAGGGAGAATACCCGATCGAACTTTCCCTTTTTAACACGGCTGCGGAGGCATTCAAACAGCGGAGAAGCATCAAGTCGCGAGATGGAAGGGAAGGCCAATCCCACTACACCGCCTGCAGGGTATTGAGCCATCTCTGGAAACGAAGTGTACTGCCATGTTGCAGAACCAAAGGTCTGACGTGGTGCCTGGCTTGGGGTCAGAATTCAATGGTCATGCTCATAAGCGATAGAAAACACACAGTGTATCCACCAAGTGTTACGCCGTCAATACATTGCATACCTTTGACTAACATGGATCCAGCTGAATTTGCGAGCTGAAATGGCAGAGCCAGTTTCATGACAGTTGTGGATAAGCTGGGATTCCAGCGATCGAGACGAAGTGTGGAATGTCCAGGAAAGCCGCTTTCCACAACCCACGTATCGCTGCGTTTACTTGAACATAACAGTGTTGCGAAGTCAAATAAAGTACCTACGCTGAACCAGTGTCGAATTGGACTGTGACATAGATCAGGTTAAAGACATATACGAATAATACAAGTGGATTTACCCAGCAAGGTCTGAGGGGGAGTGCCAATCGAAATCTGGCCGATCCAACCACCATATTGATGAGTTATCAGCGGGACGACGCTATCGTCACGGGTTCCGAGTTCGGATTCGCTCCGTTTCACGGCGAAAGGATGCATCGCCCCCGTGTTCACCTCGTAGTTGTGTAGGCCAACAAGGATCTTCCTAAAAAGAGGCTGAGCAGATCAGATATCACAAACGGTTTATTTCACGTACTCCCTGACTGATATGCCATGAGAGGTGATTAGGTCGAGGTCAATGCTTTCGTTTTTCTTAAAAGAAGGGTTGCGGGAGAGTGGTATGGCTATGCCATCCGGCTCCCGCTCTAGTACGGGTTTTGCAATAGCCAGAGAAACCAGTTTGCTGGTGACTGCAAATATAATTATGGTGATGATTCGCATTCTAGGGGAGTGTAAAGGGTTTGCGGTGAAACATCCACCCACAGACCTTTATAGTATGCGACGCCAATAGTAACAATATCGGATCACAGCAATCGATGCTTGAATGATACGCCACCATCTTCCGTTCAATTGATACCACCAAGACTGTTTCACACATAAACCTTCTTTTAGTGTTTCGCAAAGCCCAGAAAGGGGCTACGCTGCGAGATCGCCTCATTTAGGCCTACAATATCATGGCGAACAGCAAATTTTCCATTCCTCGTCCATTTGATTTTGTGTTTAGTAACGTCTATGTAACTCCGACCAACTCCGAGGTTGACTCGGAAGCGTTTATTGCTCGATCAGGTTGCATAGTTATTGGTACAGGCAGCCTACGACATTTCGAATTCTGAGTTGTAACTGCGAGACCCGCACTAGTATGTATCTCGAGTCATCCTGAATCCTGATCAATTCAGCGCTGGGCTCACCGCTCGATGCCCTGCCACTTGCAGAAAGACTGGAAGTTGGACTTTCCGGCGCGGTTCGGGTTGGTCCGGCGTCGTCCGCGGAGTTCCCCGAACTCTGAATTTCAGTCGTGCTGGAATCCCACCAAGACATATGCCTATGTACAGATTATTGATCCCAACCCTGTATCCGACAGCGGGCTAGCTCACCATAAGAACAAAGGGGTAAAACGACGTGATTATTCCAATCCATGTTGGCGTGCCATGTACTTACTTGTACATCTATCTAAGTCAAATGAAGGTGAGTAGTACTACAGTGTGTAGTCATGCAGTTCGTTCGTCGCCGAGCAGTTGCCCGATGCTTGTTATGCAAGAAGAAAAAGAAAAAGAAAAAGGTTACCCCAATGGTCTGTTAACAATGGGGCAAAAAGCACGGCCAAAAGTATCCATACAAAGGGTTCACCAATGAACGGAAAACCCTTGAATGGTGCAACTGCAACTGCCGCGGCTCTTATCCAAGAAACGAGACAAAAGAATGAAAATGCTGGACGGAGATACGCTGTGAGATAGGGTCCGCGCGTCATCGCCGTCCTTGACGAGGCGCTGGGCGAGCAGGCGAATGTGCTGGCGGATCGAACCAAGGCTTGTCTTGCACGAGCACGCGGGAGTACGCGATATTGCGCAATCGGGCAACCCATTGGATGGCCGACATTTCCATGAGGAAGTATTTAAGACCCATAAACAGGCCGTCGACAGCTGCAACACCGAGGACGAGAGCGCCATACGACCTTGTTAAACGCTGTTTCCTAATAGACAAAATGATCACTGCGCGTCCTCGCCGCTAACTAGAACTAGCCGCGTCTTGCTCTGAATTAGTCGATTTACTTTTTGCAGTGTGACGCATACACTCTACACATTCAGAACCCGATCAGGACCGCAGAGGAAGCTGCAACGTCAATACGACCACTTGGAATCACATCCTCCTCCAGTTTGCCCTCCTCAACCCCACTCGCAAAACGCTGCCCAGCGGCCCCAGCCCACGCTGTCAGATTTCCACTTTTTATCTCTGCGCCGGGAGCGATCATCGTTCTCGCAGTCTCCCTCTTCCCAGGATGTTCCAAGAACACCGAGAAATCGACAGTGACGTTCGGACGAGGATACGGCGCCGTCGAGTTGTATTTCTCGAGATTAATAATCGCGAGCTTGGCCGGATACTTGGTATCCTGTTGATTCCAGTATCTGTACACGCTTAGTTGGCCTGCAGAAGGATCGCCGCCCGCGGTGGTGATAGAAGATCCGTTAACCTGTCTACCTGGAAATATATTGGCGGTCCGGAGCGACTTGGAGCCACCGATGAGTTCCGAGACGAACAGGTATGCAGAGTATGCCGGAAAGACATGAATAGGCCCGCGAATGTTGTCAACAGGATTCCTGTGTTTCTATTGAATACGAGTGATATTATATTTGACCCACGCTGATGTGATACCAATCTTTGAGTCGAGGCGATTTTGAACGCCATTTCTCCTATACTGCGTGACGCGTGCTCCGTGATCAGGCGTGTTACTCGGGCTTCTATTCATTTTCCCCCGATGGTCTGCGCATCTTCTTCGATGTACTGTCTCACTCCTTGTGAGCTTGAGAATGTTTGAAATGATGCTAGACTCACAAGACACTCGGTGTTTTCCTGAACGACTACGAGATCGACTGCTGGCTGCTCGTTAGGTGTGGGTGCTACCTGTTAAGCTGACACGTTGGGCGTTTGTACGCTCGTACAGAAAGTCCGAAGTGCGACGCACC
The DNA here is from genome assembly GCA_038091395.1 of Leccinum rimulosum. NCBI lineage: Eukaryota > Fungi > Basidiomycota > Agaricomycetes > Boletales > Boletaceae > Leccinum > Leccinum rimulosum. The sequence continues at coordinate 587 of JBBPOJ010001446.1, read as the reverse complement.
TGACAGCCCCAAATTACAGTTAGGGTTAGTTTAGTTTAGCGCAGTTGCATTTGGTTTTCAACACCTCGACCGTTTCGTGGTAGGGCTGTGCCTGTTCTCTGAAAGCACTCAAATCCAGCAAGAAAGTTGACGAACTCAGTCTTGGGTATCGATTATCCTAGAGCTTGAATTGCAAGTAACTAAGTTGGACGTGACGGGTGCAACAAAGAACGTGGACATACTGGAAGGACTTCCGGACAGATCCCGTCAGCGGGAATCATACCAATCTTGGGAGATTTGTACCATAGAACGGAATGCCATTATACAGCGCGTGAACTGTTGTATAGGAGCGAGTCGAAGGTGTTTCTTCGCCGAATTTTCAGCGGCGGAATCATTCGGCTGAACTAGTACGTGGTCAGGTGCTCTTCTGCTAATGTAATGATCTGAGCGTGGGAAGATCGGTTTTGCCATGAGACTGACTGTATCGATATGGGGTTTGATCAGTTTCGACAACGCGGGAACCGTTTAATGATATTACAACCTATCAACGGCGAAAATTACTCGGGCAATCAGAAACGACGAATGGTATGTTAGGTAGATTACAGTAA
>JBBPOJ010001445.1:0-13599 GCA_038091395.1 Leccinum rimulosum | reverse complement strand
ACCTGTCTTGCTGGCCGGCTGGTACCACATACTTCACCATATATTTTCATTCCCACGGTATTGGTGGCAATTCTGGGTACTACCCTCAGTGGACCGGCCGGAGCCATATATGCGGTGGACCGGCCAATCGTCGGGTGGTACCACTTTCAGGATGTTTTGTACACGTCGGGTATACCAGAAGTGCGATGATAATTGACTGAAGTGCCTGTGGGAGGCCATGACACAGTTCATTGACCGGGGTGTCTTGCTTGAGCTTCAGAATGGTATCGTTCGACTTGAAGGACTGGGGTTCATATGATTGCTGAGCCAAGGAAGCGATCCTTGTAGCAAAAATATTAATGTATAGGCCAGTGATTCAAGATCATCACAGCGGCTGGATTGAGTTCCAAGCTGATGATTGATGGATGCAAATGAAGGGGTACCAAGCAAAATGCAGTCCTGCCGGTAAGGAACGTGCGCTTGAGTGAAGGGATCACGATAATGCATAGCAATACCGAAGTCGATGAGAATGATGGTGTTATTTGAGGCATTACGTTCAACCAGTATATTCTGGGGCTTGATGTCTCAGTGGATATAGTTGTGGAAGTGGATGTATTCAAGTCGATCGACCTGTTGAGCAAGACTTGATTAAACTTTGTCAGTGCATCAAATATCAGGCTCACTAGTTGGTGTCCTACGGTAAGGATGACATTGACAGGAAGATGTCCATTATGCGAGGTGATTAAATCACACAACGGCGTCGCGATACTGTCCAGAATGAGAGCGTGGTAGGCCGATTCTCTGCTGAACCATAGAGGCTTGGGAAATACGAACCCTCCATCAAGCTTCTTCAAGACTTGGAATTCATGTTGCAATAAAGAGGGGCCTTGTGTCCATTGCTCAAGCTTCACTGTGAGGTTCTTGCCACAGATGAGATCTTGAGCGCGATACACAACCACTAATGTTATAGGATTAGATCAGCATAGCACTGATATCAGTACTATACGCACCGTGTGAGCCAGACCCGAGCATTTCTTTCAGGCTAAATCTTCCATCTATATGCACAATATTTGTTACAAAATACAGAGGATGGGGGGGGGGATTGTTGAAGACATTCATAATATTGTACAGAACTTGAAGCAACTGAGTCATGCGCGAATGGGAAGGGGATTCGTAAGTGCCAGCCATTCCAGTTTAACGACTCACGTGTGGCGTAGACATGGAAAAATGTGACAACTAAGTTAAACTAACTGGCAATCGAATGTCTGAATAATTTTAACACCCTTGAAAGTTCAAATTGACGTGCATTTACGAACTGAGTCTTTGATCTCACCTAATCTGACTAATTTTTTAACTATCTAGATCCCTTGGGCCTCAGAGACTTGGAGTTCTGAGTCTTCTGACTTTAGACTTTGGTTATCATGCCAGGTTTCATGGGAGTTTCTGGAGTGGGCCAGACACTACTGCTTCTGTGAGTTTGCAACCAGGTTGTCAGATTCACTGTTTCAGCGATGCTACAAGAGGAACTTCGGGCAGTTGCCATTCCATTTTGAAATACAAGGTGAGTACACCGCCCGTGGGAACTTATGAGCATACAGGTAACAGACTCCATAAGGCCCATATCAGCTGACTTTTCATGACAGTGGCAGCCCCCATAAAGTAACCCTTTGAGGTCACCAGGTAACCCCCTTTGACATACTTACTGCTTCACAGCTTCCTTTGTCAGCCATGCGGCCCCCCACTATAACCATAGGCAGTGACTGCTATGGAGCCTACGGTAACAGTGATTTCTACAACCACTCTGAGAGAATAATGACTTGCAGCTATGCTGAAAACCGAGGTCGCTCCACACGTCGCAAGTACATACTGGGGTAACATTTCGACAATATTTGCTTTCAGCCTGTGGGCAGGGAAGCCGATTTGTGCAGCGAGCCCGAGGCAGGCCCGAGATGAATAAATCCCGTAGGATACGGATGGGCCCACCTTCTGGGAATGATATGGGATCCATAGCAAGCGGACGGGCCTGCATTCCGAGACTGATTTTGACACCGTAGTATATCGATGGGCCTGCCGCAGGCTGCATGCTGAAAATTTTCCGAAAATTTTCGGACCCCGTAGAATATAGACGGGCCTGCATCCTGAAAGTGATACCAAACTTGTAAGATGCGGACGGGCCTGAATGCTGAAAATTGTTTCAATCTCGTAATTTACGGATGGGCCCGCCTCCAGACAGTTATGCCGACCCATAATGTACGGTTGGGCCTTTGTGCCAAAAAAATTCAGACCCCATAGCAAATGGACGGGCCCACACCCTGAGAGTGATACCAACCTCGTAACATACGGACGGGCCCGGTGTCCGGAAATGATACTGACCTTACATAGTACGGACAGGCCCACTTCCTGAAAATGATACCGACCTTGTAACATACAGCCGGGCCCACTTCCCAAAAATGATACTGGCCTTGCAATATACGAACGGGCCCACTTCCTGAAAATAATACTGACTTCGCAATACACAGACGGGCCCGGTTCCCGGAAATGATACTGACCTCACAGCATACAGATGCCAGTGGGCCCACTTTCTGGAAATGATACTGACCTTGCAATATATGAATGGGCCCACTTCCTATACAGACAGGCCAGGTTCCCAGAAATGATACTGACCTCGCAGCATACTGACGGGCCCGCTGTCTGGAAATGATACTGACCTCGTAACATACGGCTGGGCCCACTTCCTGAAAATGATACTGACCTCGCAATATACGAACGGGCCCACTTCCTGAAAATAATACTGACCTCGCAATATACAGACAGGCCCACTGCCCAAAAATGATACCGACCTCGCAATATACGGCCGGGCCTGCATGCCGAAAATTGTTTCAACCTCATAGTGGTACTAGCTTATTTGGAATAGGGCTCATGCTGACATACCGAGATGTCGTTCGGTCAATTCGGGGTGGTGGAGCCAAATGTAGAGTGATATCCCGGCATTCTAATGAGCCATGGACTGAGGCAATCGGCTGGGAGACCATGGAGATACATCACATTTGGTGCCCTTGGCCCTACCATGACTACTATAGATGCAGAATGGATTCAGCATTCTTCAGCCTGTAGGTTCAGGGCTTTTGGATGGCTGAGCCAGCTGTGGGGAGCTGCTACAGCATTCCAATGAGCCATGAACCAAGCTAATTGGGTACGACATCATGGAGATACCTACAATTCTATCCCTGATGTCCATTTATATGGCCGAGAAAGGTTTCAGCATACCTTGGCATGTACTTCCGAGACTTCGGAATGGCTGGGGAAACTGTTCCATGATATGATAGTATGCCGATGGGCCATGGACCGAGCCAATTGCCTTGGAAGCTGTCAAGTTACCTTCCATTTCATTTCTTACAGTTGGTATCACAGAAAAGGGATTTTTAATTGTTTGGAATGTACTTCTGAGGCTATTCGGGATGGCTGGGGAAGCTGTTCCAGGATGCCATAGCATGCCGACGGGCCATGGACCGAGCGAATTGCATCGGAAGCTGCCGAGATACCTTCCATTTCATTTCTAACATTCGGTATTACTACAGAAAAGGGATTTTTAATTGTTCGGAATGTACTTCCGAGGCTTCGGGATGGCTGGGGAAGCTGTTCCAGGATGCCATAGTAGCATGCCAACGGGCCGTGGACCGAGCCAATTGCCTTGGAAGCTGCTGAGATACCTCCCATTGCATTTGTAACACTTAGCATCACAGAAGACATATTTTTAATTGTTCAGCACATAATTGATTTGGCTCTCTCATTAGGGTCTCAATTCACCATTTTCGAGATTTTCAGTACATGGAGAATAGAAAATCATCCATGACATATATCATCATGGAAACTATATCAGCCTCTCTTACACATATAGGTACCATCCTCTGATCAGTTTGGAGGAGATCCAACCAAAATTGAAGCCAGGAGGAGTAAAGTACATGTGTGGGAAATAAATCAAAATCATCGGAGACTTTGAAAACATGTCATTGTGAGCTCCACACATATGCATTTCAAGGTATTCTAAGAAGCAGGATATGTTTCTGTAATGTATCTGTATTCTAAACATGCATAATACACATGTGTCATTTTTCTCCTACGGAATGCGCTTTTCACAGTAAGATTCATACATAGTGTGCAGTATAGTATGCATGTTTGCAATCTTTGCATTGTAGTTGTATGGATCATGATATGCATATGTCACTTTATGCTTTTATAAATAGGATCAACATATCATACCACTTATAATACTCAGATATGCAATGTGGAGCTCACAATGTCATGTTTTTTCAAAGTCTCCGATGTTTTAGATTGATTTCCCATGCTGGTCAACATGTTGTTTCGTTCCTCCTGGCTGCACATCTGGTTGGAATGTCTTCAAACTAATGATAGAGTTGTACCTATATGTACACCAGAAGCTGATGCAGTTGCCTTGACCATATGTGCAATGTTCTACTTTCTATGTCCCAAATACAGAAAATCTCGACAATGGTGAATTGAGACCCTGATGAGAGCCAAGTCAATTATGTGAGGTGATATAACTCAGAATAATGCATGTCAGATGATGTTCCATGTATTTTGCAAGCCATCAGTGTCACTCAATGTGCCATTTCAATGTTTCGATGTTTTTGATGGATTTCCCATGCTTCTAGGAGGCTTCTTTTACTCCTGCTGCCTTCATTTCTCAATGGAACATTTTGAAACCGATGAGAGGACTGTATCTCTATGTCCTCCACAGTGCCGTCAATTTGCCCTGATGATATACACAATATATTATTTCTATTCCCCAAAAGCTGAAAATCTCGAAAATGATGATTTGAGACCCATCAGAGAGAGACTCTAGTAGATAGAATAAAGTGATCTGGGTCAGTGTAATACATGTAAAAAATGTCACCCATATTTTAGAGCCATCAGCATTCCCTGTATGACTGTATTGAGCAAACAAGGGTAAGGATGAGAACATTTCATAACACTACAGGCTGTTGTGAAAGTCCCAAGTCCTTCAGATATGTTGTAGATATATGTCAAGGGCATATGGGAATGTACTTTTGAAGTCTCTAGGTTGAAAGGGTAAAAAATGCGAACATGTTTTGTATTTTTCCCCCTATCTGTTTATATAACCATGTAAAGCCTCAGTTAAGTCATGGGAATGGTTTATTCTCAAACAATGTATATGGCCAGGGGAAAGCAGGTCAATGAGGAGGAAAACATTTTTTAATGAGTGAGACTGGGACCCAAAATGGCAATGTAGTAGTAGTAGTGGCCCTTTGGTTAGTATTGTTGTTTCTACACTGACTTGATACTTATCAGTACATTTGACTGCATAAATCATATAATCTTAAAATGATGGTATCTCTCAATCATGTATGAACTGATTTTGTAACATACCACAATACTGGCAGAACAGAATGAATAAATGTGAGTTTTCAGGTGCCAAAATTCAGTTGCAGACCAGTCAGAAGTGACAAAAAGACTGACACAGACTGAGAAATCATTTTTTTTGTCTTCCACAAAAGAATTATATGATACACATTGTTCTTCTACCTGTTTGTATGGATCCATGTCTCATTTTCTGGTCCTGACCAATATATCCAAATCCCACCGAAGGGCAATACCAAGATAAGGCTCTAACTTGCAGCCTGTGGACCAAGATGACTGGAAAATTTGATTCCTGCCACTGAATGAAATATGTTTGTAAGTGATAGTAATGGTACTACAGTAAGTGTGGCCTACCCTGGCCGGCAGTACAGCTGACCACTGACATACCAAATTGGGTAAGTTGTCCAAGTCACAGTGATTATGGTTGAGCCTGAGATTGAGATACATGATAGCTCAAGTTCATGGAAGTATGCGAGATGGTCGAGGGGATTCAAGCAACAGTGGTAGGTGTTATTTGATTGATGGGTCAAAAATGTGTGACTGATAATCATTGACTTTCCCTGCAATCAGCTGCCACCTTCAAGCTTCTGAGTCATTAATGCTAGACTGGTGAGGGCATCAGGAACTGATTATGTAAAATTTAATAGGTTGGCTGGTACCAGTTCTGCAATGATCTTGACATCAGGAACTGATTGTGCAATTTTTTAATAGATTGCTGATACCAGATCTGCAATGGTGTCAGATGAAGGATTGATTATGTAATTTGTAATAAGTTACCAGGTCTGTGATTGTTACAATCATTCCCTCTCTTTTCTCTCTATGTATGTTTTCTTTCCTTTCAGTATGCCTTTCATCTCTACATTATTTATTTCATGTACTCTAGATATTCACAGCTTCACTGACTCTCTCAATGCTGTGGATTACTCATCCTTCCTCTGTCATAAGTCTTATATCTTATCTTTGCTTACTGTACAACATCACCTTCCATAGCTTATTACTCATCCATACTGTGGATAACTCACATCTTCCATGTGATTTTATTGCCTTGCATTTGTAGTACTTCAAAGACTGCTCCATGGCTTTGTATGACCTTAAGCTAGAGCTACTTGAAATATACATTGCTCTCAGCCCACCCCTCAAGTCCCTTACTAAGCCTTAGTCCTCTCAGCATGAGCTGCCTTGTCTCTTAGTCACTCTCAAACTCCTGTTATTTGATACAAATACAATGAGCTCCTCTCTAGTCTTCAGTTCTTCGTCCTTCAAGTTTACAACTGACCTTACCCAAGCCAGTTGTAAAAGTGATGGTATAACTTCATATGTATGTTATTCATTGTTGACAACTTCACAAGGCGTCAGTTTCATAGTTAGTCAAAGTAAAGAATAGTTAACTTACTGGTGCACTGAAGACTCATGACTGCAGCTGAAGTCCAAGTCACCATGGATCTATCTTCAGGACTAAATGGACAAAGCTCACTCTTGCACATTTAGTGTTTAAAGGTCTGGTCCAGTCTTTTAACATTGTTGGAAAAGATCAGACCAAGACCAAAAAAGACCAATATTTTGGTGTTTTTCGGTTTGGTTAAAATTATTTTCGATTACTGGCTTTCAGCCCATATTGTTTGTATCTAAATTGGTTCATGGACTGTTGAGATATGATACTTTCAAGAATTCATGTCATTTTGGACTTTATTGACTAAGAAATATCATTTTGTGTGATCTTTTAGTGTGGGAATTATGCTTAGCAATGGCTGTAGAGACCCATGCCTTTCATTTCTGCTAATACATATGTAATTCTGTCTATATACACACCCAAACGACCAGATGCAACCAGTTTTATTGGTATTTTTATTTTTTCAAAATGAAAAGACAAGACTGTGCCTCTGTGCACCTGCAGTGAATTAAGCGAGTCTTGGAGCACAATGTGGATGATCCCTGCAGCACCCAAATTAATGCAATAAGGTGTGAGGACACGATCATTGATGATATGCTCACAATATACTTAGCCTAGTAAATGAAAACATTGCAAAAAATATCTATAGTATCATGCTCTTTTCGACCCTGATGAGTAGCAATGCAACCATGTTGGAAACATGATGGTAAGGGTACATTTCCAGATTAATGCTGATGCTTACTATGAGTTTCACAATGTATGCTTAATGAAAGCATATGCACAATCAAACAAATTCTCTCAGTCAAGGACTGAACTACTTACACGACGTGAGTTCCTAAGATGTGATCAATTCTGATGGATGACATATCTTGCTCAATGGTTTTGGATGTAGAGGATGTCCAGTAGTAGTACCACAGTCGCAGTCTCTGTGTACAGCCACGTCGCTCTGGGTTCACAGGACATCCCTCCAACTTCTTCTTCTGCAAGGAAAGATGAAGGATACAATGGACAAATTTGAACACCTACATGCCCCACAACCCTCCTGACTGTTCGGTTGCCAGCAGTCCAGTTGCCAGTCCCCTGGTTCTATGAATTTTCAGCAACTGGTAAAGACTGGTTGCAACAGGTTGGATGGGTGTACAGCCACCCCCTGTTTATTATAGTACATTCCTTAATTTTTGGTGATTTTTCGACTTTTTTCTGAAATTTTTCGAGCCAGATATGAATGTATTATACAATATTCATTTTCATATTGAAATATACAACTTAGTATACATTATTCACAACCATATTCACTCATATACAGTCATACTAAACACACATTTTGAGTATAACAAGTAAGAACACTATATGAGTCCATTGGCATATTTACAAAACTGACATGCCACCCATAATTGCTTATATCTTTGTTGGAAATAATCAGAATCACTTAATTCTTGGTTCAGGAGATATCCAGGGGTATACACCAGATTTGGTACAGAAATTATTAAGCATTAGTAACACAGATAATAGGTGCATAACATTATTTGTGTACATTGACATATTTTTGACATTGACATGCCTGTCGGAAATGGTCATATCTCCATGGAGAATGGTCAGCACTACATGAGAAGTTGATGGGAAGGTAGCTCAGAGCGTGAGCTAACTCCAGCCCACAGGTTGCCAAGCCTAAAAACTGGTCGACAGGGCAGCCAGTCCAACACCGGTTGCAACTGCTTGTCACTCCTGAGGTCGTCACTGACACATCTCCATCTATGATGAGCATGTTGTGGCACATGATTTTGACATCAACAGACACAGTAATAATCTGTGCAAGGTGTGTAAGAAGACTGGAGTCAACTCAGATCATTTCATTGAACACAACTTCGACGAATGAAACTAGCTCGATTAGATCCCTTAGAACCTCATAGGCCTCAAGGCCTCACTTCTCACAAGCCCCACTGTTGCCTCAAGGTACCGATTGATCATCCAGCTTTGCTCATTTCACTCAACGCCGAAGTTGAACTGACTTGCAAGACTAGCATGCGCCTAACATTCATGCTCAATTCTGTGTACCTCAATTCTACTCCTCTTTTATAGGTCTGGGCATGAAGAAGATGGCTCGTTTGCAACCCAATGCTGGTGCTTTGCCATGAAACCACCCACGCCCAAGGACTCGGATCCACCCACTCAGGCATGACTCTCTTGCCTCCACTCGCTCCGCTCATCGGCACTCTGCACTTACTGCCCATTGGACTTTTGTACATCTCTACTACATTTCTGCCTACTTTCGCTGGTATGGACGACCACACCGGTGCCATGTCTATGTTTCATGTCAGTGCACACCTACTATCTTATAGAATCGTCTTACCCTCAATACCATAGGGCAGGACAGACAACCCTTACCTGCCTCTCTGATGGACAAGGATCAGGATGAACAAAACACAGGTAGATAGACCTGTGAGAAGCCATTATGGAAAGACCAGACAGACCAGGACCAGTCCGGTCCGCTTTTGGTCTTTCATCAGTCTTAGGACCAGACTTTAAAACACTATGCACATTTCACACTGAAATTATAGTCATGTAATAGATTGCAGAACTACTACTGTGCTTCTGGGTGAGTGTAGAGGCAGATATCATCATTTGAGAATTGATGGCAGCTCTTTGCTGACCATGAGTACATGTTTATAGTTGATCTTCATATTTTCCATGCATGATTGGTTCCCCTAGCTCTGAGAGCAAGTCAAGAAAGTGAGTGAGATCAAGACCCAGGCAGATGAGGACAGACAATACCTTATCACAGGCAGTACTGGAGACAAGGCTCTCCCTTAGTCAATGAGTGCATGCTTGTTGAATTGGCAGGTTCTTTGAGGATGTGGGAGACGCCAAAGTCAAAGTCAAGAGAGTCGTTTGACAGCTCAAATACAAGCTCAGGTTGCAAAATACAGCAAGTAGTCTATGGTGCTGAATGTGTCCATGGCTGCAGAAGAGGAGAATCACAGTTCCAGCACATGAGTGTGTCGATAATCAGTTAAACCTTAGCTAATCCATATTGTACATACTTAATTACATTATATTGTAAAGGCTAAAGAATTGCTTAAAAACAGACATAACTTTGACAGATGTGACATGGTACCTCATTGGGGTTCTCAATATCTTAAGTACCTCAAAGTGCCTGGTCAGGACTCCTGCTTTGTAATTAGAGCCAATAATGATGTCATTCCATTGACAAACACCTGAGATGCAACCAATATCGACCTCTATGTCAAATATTGTCATCAATATCATAACTCACCCAAATAAAATCATAAAAATATAAAACAATCAGGGATAATCCTTGTATATACTGCCAAATAGGGAACAATAGGGGCTACCTCCAAAGACCAGTCAAAAATGTGAGACCATAGATGAGAAGCAACAGTAACTGGACCAAGGAATTGAATATCAATATCATCCTCAGTTACAGTCATCAACTCCATGAACGGCTCATACAGGCATTCCTCTTGCCTTAAGAGAAAGTAATCCCATGCATGTATAAGGACTTCAAAGCCGGTGAGACTTTGGAGATCAACAAGAAAGAATAGATAATTGATGTTACAACTTGTCCCTCAGCCCCTATCTTTTTCCTTCTTCGAGTCTTCCCACAATTCCCCCGACTCCTCCCTGAACCTCCCCGATGTCTTCCCAAACCTCCCCGAGTCTCCCCGACATCTTCCCGATCTCTCACCTCCCTCTCATCTCTCCTAGTCTCTCTCGTCTCTCCAAGTCTCTCTCTCGTCTCTTCAAAGTCTCTCTTGTCTCTATCTATCCCTCTCGTTTCTCTCATCTCTCTTGTCTCTCTCAATCCCTCTTGTCTCTCTTGTCTCTCTTGTCTCCATTTCTCTACCTCCGAGTACCCCGAGTACCTCCGAGTATCTCCGTTCCTCTTATCCCTTATCGTCTCCTGCTTATCATCTCTTATCTCTTATCCTCGCTTACTCAGAACCCTAGCGCTCCGCAGCCTTCTTACTCATCCTTCTTACTGTGGATTCCTCATCACCAACGTCATCGCATCTTCTCATCATTTACGTGTACTCTTATCATCCACTCGTAGATTTCCCTCATTATGCCCTAGTTCCTAGTTTCCCCTTTCGTCTTGGTCCGTGCACGACTCACCTAGCTATATTAGATACCTCCTGTAGTTCCCACAATCCTCATCTTGGTCTACCTACACTATCACTCGCTAGCTTCGTCTTTGCCATGCAATAGACCTTCCTCTCTCATTTCTCGAGTCCTTGTCCACCCTTATCTGGGAGTCCTTCGTCCACCAGCCAGCCTGGAGTCCTCACCTCAACCCGACCATCGACCTCATGCACCACCTCTTTGCCTTGCTCCGAGTTAGCAGGTTTAGTAGGTCCACGACCGACCTCACCCGAGGCCAGTCGTAACACTTGAGTTCATTGAATTTTACATTTCTTACTGGAATAAGGCATAACAAGGCAGGAATCCTAACCAGATACTAATTAAGCATGACTAGGCACACTAACCAGACATAACCAAGCATGACTCCTAACCAGACACTAACCAAGCTTGTCCAGGCACACTAACATTGTCATTCACCCAAGGACATGGCATTGCAAAAAAATGTTTGGTTGGCTAAATATGATGCAACTGTGTGGAAAAGCTTATGGAGATAATATAGGCTGGACTATATAAGCATATAGTTCTTGCACTCACAGGTTGCAAGGACTCTGGATAGTCTACTGGTGCATATATCGTGAAGATTGGAACTGGTGTAGCTTCTTGGATGTTGAAGCACCATATGATGCTGTCATCATTATGGGGTGTAGGACTACTACAAAGAAAATTACTGGGTTACTAGCAGTTATTATCTCTAAGAGTGAGCAGGTTACCAGCAGTGGATACCACTTATTGTCACAGTAGCATGACTGAATAGTTTTGGTCATCATATACAGTGCTGCTATTTGCATCAAGTCAATGACGGACAAGATGTAAACCCTCAAATCTTCAGTAAGTGACGTGCATGGGCACCGAGTTCGGTTCTTTCGATGTGTTAAGTTTTACGTGACCAAAACAGCCATGCAGATCTTGCACTCTACATTGCCTCCTTCCACAGGGGACACATGATCACTTACATAATCAACTCATTGTCTCTAACTCTCGCCCTCCACACAGGCAGCACTGGAAGAAGCATTTGAAATTGCCACAGCTGAATTCCTGCAGAATCAGAATTAAATCACCCACCATAACTTCCTTCAATCACTTGTATCTCGCTGGTGCAAGAAATCTTCCCTGTTCTCTGTCTCCCTCTCCTTGAACCAGAAGACGAAGATACCAATGACACCCCCACTGGGCCTTGTTGGCTGCAATTTGAATTGTATCACTCTGCTCTCGAAGGACACAATATCCGAACCCTGATGGACTCCACTGTCTACTCCCTCTATGGATCCCACCTATAATTCTACGTGCACAACTATGTCTGACAATCCTGGATACTCAATGGACATAGGGCCATCTTGCTCACCAACACGGACACTACAGGTCTCCAGCTCGAGAGGCCAATGCTAGGAGATGTAGTCAGACAGTTGTATAGGGATTTGCCTTCCAAAAAGCTCGACCCTATAGGGACTCAGGGAGTTCGGGGGAGCTCCATAGTGAGCTATCAGGCAAGGGGAATCGTTCCTTAGATCGTGGTAACTCGTAGATGTCGAAAAGTGTGGATTACAAACCTGATACAAGTGTTTAATAGTCGCCGGGCATTCCCGGGACTGTGTAGCTACATCCTAAGTAAGTGTAGTTATCCCAAACAAAACCAAACAACAAGGAAAACTAAGTACAAGGTATTAATAGCAGTCTCCGGTCTGCAATGAGCACAGACCAGTCTATGTAAGGTATGTCCAGAGGTATAGGACTACTATAGTATGAATCAAAGCAGGTCCGGACTGCGAAAGGCAGGATCTGTGATAGGTAGAAGGGAAGGGGAGAAGTATCTGAAAAGTGTGAAAAATAATCTATATACGAACAGAGACCTACAGGGGTCTACAGTGCCCTACCCCAGACCGAGCCTGCTGTCAATCATCTTGACTTGCTTTACAAAACGATTGACAACCTAGTACTGAAACAGAAACTACTCAAGATAGAACTTGAGAAAGCCAAAGACAATGCCCAAGGGGCCCAAATGGCCCCCACAGAGGGCCTTTTTTCCAATGTGGCAGCCCAGCTGACCTGTACATATCCAAACACGCTCTTCCGCTGGCTCCAAGAGACAGGCCAAGATCATTACTGATTCCAGGTGTTTCGATAGGACCTATAACTGCTATGATGAATGGTGGACCAAAATGTTGGTCTGGATCAAAAGTAATCCAGAGACCTTCACCGCCACCAAAAAGTCAATCTTGTGGTCTTCTCCCGAATCGGCAATATTGAAGAAAAGGACAAAAATATTGTGAGGTGATACAACTCAGGATAATGAATATGAGATGATGTTCCATGTATTTGCAAGCCATCAGTCCCATGATGTCATTTCAAGGTCTGCAATGTTTTTGATTTATTTCCCACACTTTTGAAGGCTTCTTAATATCTCCACATTGATGGGAGGACATTATCTATATAGTCCCATCAAATTGCCCTGACTATATGTACAATATATATATTTTCTAATTGTTATGACCACTTTTAAGCATGTCTACTCAGGGACTCAACCACAACGACAACAGAAGGAAGGTAAGATGGAGGGAATTGTTACAGCTGGCCCGGGCAGGGTCGGATGTAGACTTGGAGACGAAGGCTAAGACTAAGTATTGGCCGAGCAGACGTAACGTCTGGCGAGACCCGAAGACTAAGGGCAGAGG